>JZRM01000246.1:0-10635 GCA_000963415.1 Blastocystis sp. subtype 6 | reverse complement strand
GTTGATCTTCCTGATTCATTCCTATTTGTCAAATCCAAATCAGTCAAAAGTATGTTGATGAATATGAATGAATGAATAGATGTTTCTCCTATTCTTGCTGATTTGGTGATAACCATAGGTGAGGTTAGAATAACGAATTCAAGTGCGTATAATGCACATAGCACTAAATCAAGAAATAAGAATAGTTGTACCATACTCTTGTATTTTTGTTGTGAGCAGTATTCTTTATGAATAATACTATCAATATCAATATTGAGTTCATATTTCATTGAATAACTAGTATTTGAAATGAGTTTTGATATCAATATCGATTTTGATAGTATTATTCATAGAGTCACTCAACAGATAGAACTTCAGATTGATGAATAATCACTATAATAGAATTGATAGAAATAGAATCACAAAACCATACAAATTGAAATAGAATCCTTACCCAAGAATAATATGATTTCATTGATTATTGTGAATATTGACTATCAATAAATGCAGTTGATTGAGATGGAATCATGAGATTCATCAAATGACTATTTCAATGATTGAACTATTCACAATCTATAATAATACTGGATTTCAAGGATTCAGACTAACATAGATACCAATATTGTAGGCAAATAATCTAATTGATACAAGTAGTTATGTATATGATTTCTATTCACTATGATTTATTTGATATTCTACAATCCCTTCTATTGATAGATTCCATTTCAGTTTCACTTTAAAGTAGATTCTTTTGGATATTGATAGTCAATAGTGAAGATAATGAGGATTGAAGATGATACTTGTTCATGTTTCTGAGAAGAATCGATTTTTGAACTACATTGAATCGTATCTATTATGATTAATAAACTATATATCAATAGTTATCAATGCAAATAGTAGTGGATGGAATGGTGAGATACAGAGAGATATTAGCATAGAATTCCTTTATATTGAAGTTGGTAAACAGCAGTGAGTGTATCTTATGGTTTCAATTATATCTGTTTTGTAATGAATGGTGTAGAAACATACAATGAATCAGTACAGGTCAAGAGATGGAATATGGTATTATCATTATTAGTAGAGATGGATCTAGATGATTGTATTGGAAATATCTCATTTATATTGGAATCAATAAAATGAGTGAAAGATTCTAAATATGATTAATACAAAGGATATTGATCTGATGAATTGGATACAATCTATTAACGATTGAATAGACCAAGTATTCAATGAGAACATAAATGAATTGATATGAATCATCTGATATTGATGAATTTGAATATGGATATGCAATCGTTCTATTCTGAGATACTTTGAAACGAATTTCAATTTGGTCAGATAGTATGTTATGGATATTCAAAACAATATATGAATACAATCCATATTATGATGAATACTGAGAATAGAATCAATATTGGATATCAAAAGTGGAAACAGTTATGGAAAAAGCATTTAACATTTGATGATGATACGATCACAGATCAATCATATCGGATTATCATGGTTACAGTCTAATCATGATGATTGTGATAGTAATAAGTTGATATAGAGAGAATCAAAGGAATGGAATGAAATAGTCATTATCCAAATAATGGAATATCATAGAAAAGTGGAATGAAGCTTATCATAACAAATCGATGATTCCATTTGATAATAAGACAGTACAAGTTCATTGATAAGATACGATATTCATATTATGAGATTGGTGTAATGTTGCATGAATGATACACACAATGATTTCATTCTATTCTTATTCACTTTTACTTTCCATTCTATTTCACAACAATCCAACGATTCTAACATCATTTCATCTTTCTATTCATATCCAATGAATGAAATCAATACCATTCCATGAATCAACTGAATTCATTTCTATTCATATCAGTATCTAATGCATATGCTAGCACATCACTGGAACCAAAGTCACTTACTATACCTCTCCATGTGTATACGTTACTCATTTCTGATAGTACATATATCTGCGTACAATAGTTAACCACAGTTTATCACTACTACAGATACATCAAAGAATAGATATCTCTTTAGTCTATAATCTTTTTGATTAATGCTGATAAACTAGATTATTTGACTTTCAATCCTTCTTTCGAAAGAGGTCACTATGATGCAAGTTTGTAGTCGTTCTTCCAATTGAGCAGGGTTAGGAAGTGTTAAATGAAAGTGTGTAAGGGATACCAATAGTCTACTACTTGGATAATCTTTTTCACTGTTCCATTGTCACTTCCCAATAGCTGTAAACAATAAGAAATACAACATAGGCTAGTTTCTAGTTGGAACATCATTAGCAGTGTTTCTACCTGGTGAATGAATCTTTTCTTCTCAGTACCTTATCATTGTGCTACCTGAAGCACTTCTGGGTAATAAATGATATTTTATACTTTTGCACCTTTCATAGCATCATCTTCTACTTAGGAAAATGTTCATCTATCTTACTTTTGGCTGTGAACACCTATATCTTATTCTTACACTCAACCTACTCTCCTACTGTAGCTAATCCGTTTTTGTCCGTAATCACTCTGATTATCCTGTTTGGAGTGTTTTCAGACAGATCAGATAATCCTAATGCAAATCCCATTTCTTTTACTACAACATATCCTTTACCAGTCTCTTCAATGGCGGAATCACCCCATTAGTGGATAGCGTCTTTCACAAGCATCCCTCTTGTGTGCAAGGATTTTTTCTTATTGTTATTATTATACTGCATACAAATTCATGGCTTTTCCCCTATTAATAACTCTACATATAACTCCGGTTGTACATTGTTTTTGACGTTAATCCATTAGCGTCACGCTAAACATTGCAGTATTGTCGGATGGATAATGGAAATGGTTCTCAACTGCGAACTGGCTTCGATCAGCTGATAGGTGCAAAGCGGGTTCATTTTTATGTTTCGAGTAGTGGCTCAGGTTATTCATGAACTCATTTTTTATGTTAAGGTAGCGAGGAAGCGAATCGCTCCGCCTATAATACCAGACGGTCTGAGAGTCTTGCCAGTGCTATCCAACATGCGTATATGATATTTTGAGTGTGATATTGAAGAGAAGAACAAATCGTTGTTGAAACAGAACAGAAGAGAAAGGTACAGAATGATAAGGCATTTATCGAACTTCGAAAGTATTTTGTCATAGAGAGATTGCTTGCCATTCAGAAGCAAATTCTAGAATACGAGAATTCGCTAGGACCAGATCCTGCAGGAGTGAGTTCACAGTCTCTTACCTTTAATAGTTCTGTGAGTCCATCTGCAGCGTTTGAGTCTCTTCTTCCTCCTTATTCTGCTGATTGTAAAGATATCCTTCCATTATCGTCTTATATGCAATGTGAAGAATGTGATGTGAATATAATATTTTCTATTTGGGTGTTTCTCACTCGCTTTAGCACGATTCTTTCAATGAACTCACTGGATCTGGAAGAATTCAGTATAGGTCTGCAACTTTATAGTGGCAACAGTAGTGTAAAGCTAAAGAAGCCTTCCTACTATTATTTACATTTGATTGACTTAACTGGGATCTGTTTGGTGACATATCTTTTGAATAACGAGTCTGAACTTCCTGTTCTTGTTGACGAGTCTCCAGGAGTAAGTCACGTCATTTCTTCCCATGAAGCCCTTCTTAAATTTATTTCAGAATTTGAGTGCGTTCGCTCAGGAGTGACGACTCGAAACTGGATGTTCATCTTGTTAGCTGTTTTACTTCTTCATTCACCTTCTCAAACATCTCTTTTTGATCATATTATTGTTGATATCTGTGACACTATTCTATCTTCGGATTATTCGTTGCTACCATTTAACACACTGATGCAACTCTTTGCTGAAACCGTTAATTTAATATCTCTTACAAATCCTATTCGTGATTCTCTTTTGAAAACAATCAATCCTGCTACTGGAGAACTAACCTCACGGGGTCGTCCAAGACTGTCGACGTAGTGTAGTTGTCTTTCTTCTTATGATTAGTAAAAAGAAACTATCTGCAGTTGAATTTTTTAGGTCAGAAACGGTTCGGATCTCCCATTATGTGGAGAAACTTCCAGAAGAAAAGAAGCGACGTTTCCAAAGTGAAAAGCCGATTATGACAAAAATCCAAAAGGAGTGGGTGTATACATTAATTCGGGAATTGACCTCCTTACTGCCTTCTTTCGTACAAGGCAATATTTTAGAACTGGCTCGTTCCATGAATTTGGAATCTCATCCTGTTTTATTGGATTTACAGTATTTGATCGAGGAATGTAGAGTCAGTCAGAAAACAGAGGAGATCCAGAAGTCCTGCCGAATTTTGGACTTCTACCAAGTGCGGCAGTTTGCTCCAACATTGTCAACACCTCATGCAGATTACTATATTCTCTCTTCTGATAAAAGTCGGATATACTTCTGTACAACAAGCAAGGAATATCCGATTTTGGTAGATGCGATACAGGGTTGCAATCGTAGTTTTCAGAGTAGGAAGTCATCTGTAGATAATGTGTTAAATCGGTTACAACAGTCAGTTCGGCCATTTTATGAGTGGTACGTTCTGTTCTCTCGTGAAGCATTGATGTCACTCGCAGCAGAAGAACGGCCGAGTGATCAGCAGCTTCTTCAGCTTCTCTGTGATGAGTGTTTTTGCAATGATAGCAAGAATGGTGAAGCAGTTGAAGGCGAGAATGGTGAACCAGTTGAAGGCGAGAATGATGAAGTAACTGATAACAAGAATGATGAACCAGTTGAAAGCAAGAATGGTGAAGTAACTGATAACAAGAATGGTGAAGTAACTGATAACAAGAATGGTGAAGTAACTGATAACAAGAATGATGAACCAGTTGAAAACAAAAATGATGAACCAGTTGAAATCAAAAATAGTAACGCAACTGAAAGCCAGCCTATAGTCCCATCAGATCACAACGAGATTCGTGTTAAAAAAGAGGACACTAACACAACCCCCAAACAGGATGATGTTGTAGCAAGCGATCGTATTGAGGGTGAAAGAGATACAGATCGCATGGTGTGGAAGGATATTACTGAAAGTTTGATTAGAATAGGAGAATTACTCAAGATAAAGTGTGGAATTGAGGTATTATTTTTCTGTGAGTTTTATTGAAGGAAAAAGTAGAATCTGAAGGGAATGATGCTTTTCATCATTTAATAGATAATCTGAAAGCATGGAATTCCAAAAACCGTCTTGGGATCTTTAAATCTGTTCGCTCTTTTGATATTTTTTGCGATGTTGATAATTGTTAAGGTTTTGACCTGTAGCTTAGTACCTATTGTTTCTCTCCTCGATCTATTGGAATGTTGATCCGTGTCTTAGTTTCGCTGATGGAGGAAATGGAAAAGCGGAAAGAAACTTCTCTCCAAGTTCAGAGTCGAAGTGAGAAAAAATAAGGGTCGTAATGATTAGAAACTCCCGTGCAGATTTGTGATAAATGTGGAATTGGGGGGAAGTGTTTCCAGTGCCAAAAATGTGGGCTTGTTTTGGATTCTAGATGTGGGAAATTTGTTAATCGTATTTGCAAATATTGTCGTTCAAAAATGGGAACGATTCCTGAAATCTGTATGGTTTGTCAGAGCCCTAAGAATCTGAAGAAATGTCCTGGTTGTCAACACTTTTTCCACATAGAGTGTTCAGTACAGAAGGATAAAAAGTTTTGCGATAGTTGTATAGCGCTGTTGCATAATAATACACATCTACTGGTCAAAAAGGAAGGAGTGAGGTGTCAAATCTGTGAAAAACCTGGAGTTGTAGCAAAATGCTCTTCCTGTAACCGTTACTTTCATGCGGTGTGTCTAGATTATCAAAAGATTAGTGGGGGATGGCACTGTGCACACTGTTTGACATTTACCTGTCCTTTGTGTAAAGAGCTGTTATATAATGGATCGAAATTGGTGCAGTGCAAGAATCGAAGAAAGGGTTGTGGTCGCTGGTTCCATTATGTTTTTATATGACTGGGTTATGATTTGTAGAAATGTACGTCAATGAATCGTGGGGCTAAAGTCTATTTATGCAGTGAGTGTAAAAGTCAAGTGGAGAAGTGATAAGATAATCTAGTTGCTTCTTTGCTCTAACTGGATGAAACGTATCCCTTGTTTGTTGTATACAGAGAGTTTTCTTCAAGAAACAAGAAGCAGTAAAAATACACTTATCCACTTCGTCCAAGAGGGACATTATTACTTCCAGTCATTCCATAATTCCTATAAGTGTTGTAACGACCTCCATAACGATTTCCATTGTTCCCTACACCAGACGAAAAAGCGTATCGTTCTAATTCAGGAGGTACTTCTTGATGCGCATCTCTCAGTACCTTGATCAACTCCTATAAGATGACACATCGGTACGAAACTTACCCGAGTCACTTTCACTGAAGTATCTGTGAAGAACGACACAGCCATTCCTTCGCTATACCCATCAACAGTCTTTCGTCCTGCTCGGCCTACACGATGAATATAGTCCTCCACACAAGAAGGGAAGTCATAGTTGATGACTACTCGAATGTCCTTGACATCCAGTCCACGTGACGCCACATCTGTAGCCACCATGATTGTCACTCTTCCCGACTTGAACTCACGCAACACAAAGTCGCGTTCTTGCTGCTCTTTATCACCATGGATTGCCAGCGCATTGAATCCACGTTGTCGCAGAGCACGTGTTAGCTCATCAGCACCTCTTTTCGACTGTGTGAAGATGATACATCGAGACTCAGGATTCTTTGATCGCAGAATAGCCAGTGTCTCATCCAGTTTCTGACTCTCTGTCACACATTTGATCACCTGCTTCACATGATCCGTCACCTTGAGGTCAAGTGATCCGATGTTCACCTGGATTGGATTTGTGAGGAAGTCACGAGCCAACGCTTGCACTTCTTTCGGCCACGTTGCAGACCACATCAACGTCTGTCGATCAGGACGGATCTGCGACACGATCTTGCGAATCTGGGGTTCAAAGCCCATGTCGAGCATCCTGTCTGCCTCGTCCATCACAAGATACGTTACTCGGCGAAGATTGGTCACTCCCGCCTCCAAGAAGTCCAGCAGTCTTCCCGGAGTTGCGATCACGATTTCCGCGCCTCGACGAAGTGCGTCTGCCTGCTGACGTCGCGGCACGCCTCCGTAAACGCACGTGTTTCGAATCCCACTGGATGACCCGAAGCGAGTGCACTCCTCCTGCGTCTGGTTGGCCAGCTCACGGGTAGGCGACAGCACAAGGCAGATGGGCCCATCGCCAGGCTGGAGCATCGGCTGCGCTCGGATGTGGATGATGGCAGGGAGAATGAAGGCCAGGGTCTTGCCCGAGCCGGTGGCTGCGATTCCCACGAGGTCGCGACCGGAGAGAGCCATCGGCCAACCCTGCGACTGAATGGCAGTGGGTGCCTTGAAGCCGGCTTGACGAATCACGGCGAGGACGTCCGCTAGAGGTGAGGGGAGGACAGGGTGACGACCTGGGAAAGGAGAAACGTCGAAGCTGAGCACCGGCTTAGGAATGTTATCACCTTGGCAGATGATCTCATTGTCACGACGCCAGCGCTCCACCTCTTCGTCAGACATGCTGGTCACTGCAGGGTGTTCCTGAGAGTGAGAAACCAACAGAAACGAAACGTGGTAAAAATTCTTCTCAAACTTGATGAGCTGGTTCATGTCCCACTGAATGTCCTTCAGATGAGCACCAGCGAACGAACTGTCACTGAACGGAGAGAATCCGTTATACGCACGGTCATAACGTCGTGTATCAACTCTATAGCTAAGGAGAGAATAATAGGAAAACTGGTCGTCTGGATGAGAACGAGAGTACGACGAGTAACCTCCCGACGAAAATTTGGCAGAGGAATTGTAACGAGAACCACTACGTCGAGAACTGCCACTTCTCGAACGTCTGTACGAACGAGAACGGCTCCGGTCATACGAGCGATGACGGTGGTAGTGTCTTCTACTGCTGCTAGTGGCTAAATCAAACATGAGATAACTCACCTTCTACTTCTCGAATACGACGGACTGTGGTAACGAGAAGAGTGATGGCGATGATGACGGTGAGAGGAATAACGACTACGACTAGAAGGACGACTTCCAGAGGAATAAGAACGAGAACGAGAGTGGCCGCTCGAACTAATAGTAGTAGGCTGATTTCCTTCTCCCTCCATTTGAATTGATTGAATGGCTTGAGTTTTCGACCCTGTATGTCTAGTGGTCTGTCAAACCAAGAATCACTCTACGGAATTGTTGCTAATCTCCATTATTCTGTGTTTATTGATTGTAATATCATCGCAATGGGTAAAAAAGAGGAAGTGAAAGAAACTCTGCCTGTGTTGGGGAGACCTGGTTTGTGGCTTGTTATCTTGTTTTACCTATAGGAAACAATGTTCGTATCGGAATTGTGGGAATGCCGAATGTAGGAAAGTCGACTCTCTTCAATGATCTCTCGAAATTGAATGTAGCACTGTTATGCACCGAATATGCTCTAGGTTCCTGCCGAAAATTATCCCTTCTGTACGATTGACCCGAATGTTGCTCGTGTGCCCGTACCGGACGAGCGTTTTGATTACATGGTTAAGTCCTTCAAGCCCAAGAGCGAAGTATCCGCTGTTCTGCAGATCACGGATATTGCCGGACTTGTGAAGGGAGCTTCTGAAGGAGCGGGTCTGGGTAATGCTTTCCTTTCCCATATTCGAGCTGTGGATGCTATTTTCCAGGTTCTCCGCTGCTTCGATAGCAAGAACGTGACACACGTGGAAGGCACTGTGGACCCGGTTCGTGACATGGAGATCATTCGTGACGAGCTGTTGAAGAAGGACATCGAAACGGTAGGAGTTCATTGGGGTCATGACGCCAAGATCGAGAACCAAGTGGAGGGCATGGCGAAGAGTGTCGCACGTGGTCTTGGTGGGAAGGCTGCCAAGGAGGAGTACGAGACGCTGAAGAAGATTCTCGAGACCATGAAGGAGGGAAAGGACATCCGAGCGGTGCGATGGAACGCGGCCGAGGTGGATGTGATCAACACCTACCAGCTCCTCTCGGCGAAGCCCATCGTCTACCTGTGCAACCTCAGCGAGAAGAACTACATCCTGAGGAAGGATCCGATGTGCGTCTAGACGAGCGAGGTGATCTGTAGGATGGACAAGGTGCGCGAGAAGGTGGCTGCGATGGGGCTGGGAGAGCAGGTGATTCCGTTCAGTGCGCGCTTTGAGACCAAGCTGCTGGGCATGTCGGAGGAGGAGGCGAAGGCCTACTGCGAGAAGTATCACACGAAGAGCCAGCTGCCTCGGATCATCACCACGGGATATCATGTGCTGAACCTCATTCACTTCTTCACTGCGGGCTCTGACGAGGTGAAGTGCTGGACCATTCGAAGGGGAACTCTGGCTCCTCAGGCTGCCGGAGTGATTCACACCGACTTCGAGAAGGGGTTCATCTGTGCAGAGGTGTACAAGTTTGACGATTTCAAAGAATTGAAGACGGAGGCGGCGATTAAGGCGGCTGGAAAGCTGAGACAGGAAGGACGTAACTATGAGGTTCAGGATGGAGATGTCATTTTCTTCAAGTTCAATGTGGGATCGGAAGGCAAGAAGAAGTGAGGTTTTTGTGTTTTTTATATACGATCACTTTTGTCACAAACCTATGTCCCTAATGTTGCTGTCATGTTGGGCTCATTACTTTATTTTCTTTGTGAATTTCCATTATGTCCGGTGAGAAGAAGCAGAAGCCTGAAGAGCTACTTGCCAAATTGCGAAAGATAGAGGATAACAAGCACTGCGCGAACTGTGGAGACTATGCCAAGCTGGGTCATACAAACGTGTGCGGTATCTTCTTCTATCTCTATTTTGATGCGTAGTTCCATATAGTTCTTTCGTTTGCCATATGTGTAAATCTGCTCACCAGTCCTTCTCTCACAGAGTGAAGAGTGTGACGATGTCGACCTGGACGTTGAAGGAGGTGCGTGCTCTCTCTGAGAAGCATGGAGGCGGTAACAAGGCTTGCATCGCAAAGTGGCTGTCTTCTGGAGATGTGGAGAAATACAGACCCCATCCCGGCGATTCTCTTGACAAATACAAGAACTTTATTCGTCTTGCTTATGAGGAGAAGATGTTCATGGCCAAGCCAGATGAGGGAGAGGCTGCGGAGGAGCCTGCTGAAGAGCCTGTGGAGGAGAAGCCGAAGGAAGAGGAGGAGGACATTTTCGATGAGGGTCCAAAGAAGAAGGTGGTGAAGAAGGCAGCTCCGAAGGAGGAAGAAGAGGACGTAGACTTTGATGAGGAGGAAGAGGAGAAGCCGAAGAAGAAGGTGGTGAAGAAGGTAGTGAAGAAGGCAGCTCCGAAGGAGGAGGAAGAGGAGAAGCCGAAGAAGAAGGTGGTGAAGAAGGTGGTGAAGAAGGCGGCTCCGAAGGCTCAGGAGGACGATTTCTTGGGTATGAATGCTCCTGCCACATCGCCTTCCACTACTTCAGCGGTGGATGATCTCAACAGTATGTTTGCTCCCGCTCCTGCTCCCGCTGCTTCTCCTGCTCAGGGTCCTGCACAAGGTGCTCCACAGGGCCAGCAAGGCCAGCAGGCTGGAATGGGTATGAATATGACCCCTCAACAGTGGATGGCTTACCAACAGCAGATGGCGTACTACCAGCAGATGGCATATTATCAGATGGCTTATCAGCGCCAGATGCAGATGGCTCAGCAGGGCCAGAAGTA
>JZRM01000244.1:0-44698 GCA_000963415.1 Blastocystis sp. subtype 6 | reverse complement strand
GAGTCTCCATAAAGTGAAGTTCCACAGCAAGAATCGATTGAGAACTACTCACTTCAGTACCAGGACGAATGAAGCCACGATAGGCAAGATCCTCATAGTCACCAGTAGCAGTTGTTGTAGAAGTAACATCACCTGCAGCCATGTTATCACGATACACTTCAGCTCCATTGATATAAGCAACAACTCCAGCCTTGTAGTACAATCGAACATCATAAGCAGCCATGCTAGCAAGTCCACTGAACTGTTTACGGAAGTATTGAGTACCTGACACAGAACTACTCACAGATCCTAGCGTCACCTCAGTCCAACCACTATCTTCAAAGTTGTACTCTGTCCAACTTCCTGTAACACTTCCAGTAGTCATTTTCCATTGATCATTCTCAGAAATACCATAATACAGAGACAACGTATAAGTTTCCTCTCTAGAAGCAGTCAAGAAATTCTTGAACACCACATTATCATACTGTCCATACGCAGTGAGAAACGAGCCACTGTACCAAGAATCACCATACGAATCAATCAACTTGAGAGTGTATTGATTGTTTGTTGATGAGGTTAAACAGTACCTAATTTCACGTATTTCATTATTGGCAAACTGGGGACTTGTGTAAAGAAGAGTTTCACCATCATACACCTCAAACGATTCTTCATGAGCAAACATGCCGTTTTGTTTTACAAACCTCACATATGTCTCTCCAGGATTGCATGTAGAGTCGCTAAACACAATCGACACTAAAAGTGAAAAGACGGCATAGTATTTACGGATGGTAAACAAAATGACAATATCTCGCATGGAGACACTATATTTAAATAAAATATAGATATTATAGTCAACTGGTGCCTCTCGAAAAAGGCCAGAAAAGGCGCGATTCTATTGGCTTATACGAACCAATCAATTAATACGGATCCGATTGTAAACATATCCGTTAATTGTAGGAACAACAGATATTGGAATAATAGCGTAATACCATGCAGAAAACAATGATAAACACCAATTCTGGCAGGAAGGAAACCATTCGATCAAGAAGACTAGAAGCTATCAAAATGCAATGAACTGTATATATAAGCATGCTCTGCAATGATTCGCACAGTTTCATAAGCACCAGCACTGTTAGTTACTATTATCAGGCCTCCTGATTCTAAATAGTCCATAATACAATTGCCCCTGTTGTTGCCTTTGTGTCCATAGTTTGTTACTCTCTGTACGGCGGTACAACTTTTGCTGACCGTGTGTTGGCTCTCAACCAGTAACTATTAAGCTTATTTTTCGATCATTTATGTACCATATTTCACAAAGAGCTGGCGAACGAATAAGACACAACAGCAAAGCAGACTCTACAGGTTCAGTTTATTATGTTGAACAACTTTCAAGTAACTAGAATGAATAATCTACTGTGGTATATACGGAGAGTCGTACTGTGATATAAGTTTGATACTGCTAGCTGAAATACTGCAGCTAGTTCCATGCTGCACTGATAGTAGATAGGAGATTGTTTTCACTTCGGATGACTGTAATACAGGGAAATCGATACGAGTATGTTATTTTTAGAAAGAGTTTTACTGTTCAGAGTGTTTTGTTGTAGCTGTGGCTCATTTTCTAGTAAAGAACTTGAAATAAAGTAGCTGATCAAGCCCACTTCCGAATGTAACAGTCTCTTCCATGGACTATGTTCTCATGGATACATGCAATTTCTAGAAGGTATGGTAGCCTATTCCTCATGATGGGATAACGGAGAGCATGTTTCTCAGGCTATGAGTTTGAACAGAGTTTGTTAAGTTTCAAATAAGGTGTAGTCAGTAAATTGTCTTCTTTGAAGAAACAGCTTCTCTAGTAGTATAAAGTTATTCCTATAGTTCTGGACATAATGAGCATGATACTTTCAATTGTTTCACAAACGCTTCCATATCAATAAATACTCTCTGTGAAAACAAACAATCCACAAGTTATGTAGGAAGACTCATTTTCTTTCCGAACCACTTACTAACAGCATAATAATAGAAAAAGTCGCAGTAGAGGACTGTTTGTACAATTCCCGCTATCCAGACAATCCAATTGAAAGCACGTCCTTCTGAATAGTACCTGAGCATAAGCATACGAAAGCACCGCTACCGATAGATCCAATTTAGAATATAGAAGAACCGATACAAGCCTAACAGAACAACATAGTTGGATGTTAGGTTTTCGATCTCTTTATAACGCTGTAACATAATGATCTGGGGCATGATACACACGGCCTCCAAATAAATCGAGAATGTCCAAGCGTACTAGCATTCAGTTCCACAAATCAAAAACTACATCGATTAAGAAGTTTCCTGTATGCTTTCTGAAAATCAAAGCAAGGACAGCCGCAGGGATAATCGCCCAGTTCATAACCTTAAATGAATCTCCATTTTTGTCATAAGTTGTGCGATAGGGACTCACGCGCATCATCAAGTTACAGATATAGAGGGTTAATGAAAGATAGAGTACTTTCATAATGCTATTATATAAAACTAATCCACTTGCTAATCTAGAGGGATGGAGTATTACTCTGTAAAGATCGAGATACCTACAGAAGAATACTATGAAATAGAGTCCTTGTGTCTTAAAAGAGATACCTACATATTAGGATTACATTTATCCCACCATAGCATGACTTCGTTTGTTTAATCTTAACTATTAGAACGATAAAACTCAAGAGATGGCAAAGATCTCCAAGTATTCTAAAGATGTTGAAAATCATTCTATAGAGAGAAATGTTGAATAATATATCCATTATAGTCCTGTGCGAAAATTGTACAATTCCCGTTATTGCGTTTCATTTTCCAACAAAAAGAAAACTATGGAAATCTAATTGGACCGGCTATGCTTCGAATTATCTCCACTTAGTTGGTCCACACGAACAGTAGACGATCTCTTCAGTAGCGTAGAGTCTACAAGTTACAGCGCTCCAATTCTACTACTTGAAGAAGAACCATCTTTTAGGGATTCTCCACGCCTGATTTCACTACTGGAGGAGGTGAACAAGAAGGATGTTTTCATTTGCTACATTCCAAAAAAAAGCCTACGAAATACCACTTTTGTCTGATTCGAGCGACTGCTGCGCGAGAGAGAGGAGATGGCAGAGTTCGTTAGAACACTGGGTACCTTCGAGATATTCTACTCTGGAGACGAAGCAGCTCTCTTACATTTCTGTAAGTACTCATCGAGACTGAGCGAGACAAAGTAGTGACAGGCACAGAATTCTCCTGTGATGACACCGACGAGGAACTCTGCAGAAATGACGACAATTCAGGATTATCAAATGTAACTACGTCTAGAGAGAAGGTGATGTGCTGAGCTCACTTCGAAATGAGTTTCGTGAGGCAAGTGACTGTTGCATCCTCTTTTCTTTGTCGATTCTCTGCACAAACTCTTCCATTTCCTTCTTTTCTTCTGGAGAGAAATCAAGCTCCTCTTCTTCCTCACTATCCTTGTCTTCTTTGTCTTCTTCGCTTTCCTCCTCCTGATCCATCATTTCTTTCAAAAGTCGTTCCTTTCGGATCTGTTTTAGGTACTCTTCTTCTTCGTTTTCTTCCTCACTCTCGTCATCGTCTCCCATCGCTGCCACGATGGTCTTTTTCTTGCTGTCTTCATCAGAGAATGCATCATATGGCACTTGGTTTCTTTGCATCTGCCCTATGATTGACAGAACATCACTCGTCTACGATGCATATATCGAGCTCCTTCACGTACTCCCTTCTTTACATACTCCAGTTGTTGCTCATCTGCTTGTTCTTTTATTTTGTTATGCAAATGCATCACATCAAGCTGTTCTGATTCCGTCACTACGTTCATAACATTAATCATAAAATACAGGGACGTTCAGTGATGTCAATCCCTTCTGGAACCACCATAGGAGTCTCCGAATCGATAGAATCACCTCCTTCAATTTCACTCCCAGATTCTTCAGCTTCGCTGTCAAAAAGATCGTTCTTTACTGACTCTATTCGTAAGCAGCAGATTCAATGCATGCTTGGTTCCTGCATCATTCGACGATAGCGAGCATAGTCAGCCTCCGTAGGTTGCTCTCCTTCCTTGTATTCATTTTCGTCGACTGATGGTGATGAAGGTTCCACAGGTTCCACAGGCTCCACAAGCTCTAGAGATTCTGTGAGTTCGGGCTGCGGTTTAGCTTCATCCTTTGTGTTCTGTTTGTTTAATTCTGCTACCTGTAGTTGCTTAGTAGAAGACTTTGATTTGGCACGAGAAAAGAGATCGAGAAGATTTGAACTGGGTTTTGCTTTGCGAAGTTTTCCATCTTTTCCTAAAGAGAGAAGTTGATTTGAATTAGAGTCAACTTCTCTCTTTGAAACAATATTCAAATCGCTATTGATTGAACCCTCACTCTTTGCAACATCATCCTTTGAAGTATCCTCTTTCAGTCCCTCAGCCTTTGAAACCTTTATTTCATTCTCTCTATTATCATCACTGTCCGACCATTCCTCTTCCGATTCAGACAAAGCACGAAGTCCAGTGTTTCGAATTGGATCTTCTCTCTCGATTACTGTTTCTTCCTCGTCGAATACGATTTCCTTTTTGTTCTCGTTCTCTTCCTTTTTTTGATTATACAATGCTTCGAATCGATCATTCAACTCTTTTTCCTTCCTTGCTACATCTCAACTCGCTCTTATTTCATTACCTTCCTCTGTTGACTCGATTTGTGCTCTCAAATCCAACAGATTGCGAAAGTCACGATCTTCTCGACGAAGACTGCTATTCGATCGCTCCAACCTCGAACGCAATGCTCGATTCACCGCCACATCTCGCTTATACGACTTCTCGGCTGCACTGAAGTCTATTGGGGATGACTTGAAGCGAATATCAGGAACGCTCGACTTAAACGTGTTCAGACTTGACGTTGATTCATCTCCTCCCTCGATAACACGGATATCCTGATATTCATCTCTACATACAGTCGTACATCATCCGATGAATCGTCATGTGAAACTGTCAGTTTGGGAACAGTGAAGACACGAGCAGTCCCTTCATTCTTTAGAAATTGGACAGCAGTCTCAGGAGGGGATTCTTTGTGGGGAAGAGGAGGAGCGATTGGTTTTGTTTTTTCATCCATTTGACGTTCTGCTACAGAGTCATTTTCGTGATTCAACTTTTCGATTAATGGTTTCACGCGCTCATTTTGCTCATGCAGTTCCTCTATTGTCATGGTTTTGATTGCACAGCTCTTGCTTTGGCGCTTCTTTTCAAGTTTCTGCATCAACCTCGACTTGAGTTTCCGAGATTTATCTTCTGTAGGAACACTTGGCGGCGTTACAGACGCACTCTGCAGCACATTCTATAAAAAAGCAGACTGAGAACAAAGTACACCCACAGAACGCATGATTGCCTGGGTCCGAGCATTCATTTCATCGACAGAGAGTTGGATTCCTGATTGAGTCTCTCTACTGTTAATTCAAGGAGATATGATTACTCAAACCCCAATATCTTGGAAGTGTCTTTATCAGATGTGCCTACATCCGATTTATAAACAGATACATCTTTTTTCTCTACATCTACTTTTTCAGTTCCCATATTACTTAAAGAAGTAGTTTCGTCATTCTGGACTATTTTAGAATCTTGCTCAGACAGTGCTGCTTGTTCGGACGTAACATCTGAATCACTATCCGAAAGAGGCGGAGCAGACTTCATAATTTGGGGTCCGTTGTCCATTCCCATTCCATCGAAACAACAAAAACCGGATAAGAATCAAAACCGACCCAGAAAGATTTGAACTTACGTAGTAAAGACAAAAAAGCAACGTATATTTTTACCCAGAATAATGTTTTGCTGTGGGAATTGCTGGTGTTCGTACCGCGATCCCGTTGCCTACCTCGCGGTGCCGATCGTACGGAAACTCTTAGCTAATCATGCATTAGGCTTGGGCCCAAATCTCACTTGTAACTTATTGCATGACATTCAAGATGGTCTTACCGATTCTGGGGATATCATGGAAATCCGCCGTTATCCTAGTAATCTACTACCTGATACTATTCCTAATTGTTTGGTCCTATATCTGCTGTACATTCTCTGACCCAGGGATTGTGAATTTCGATCTTGTACAGTTCTTGTCGGAATGATGAATCGTAGGTGAAGCGGATTGAGGAGAATGACACAGACAGCTCTCTATATCGACGGTGCAAGTCCGATAGTTGTTTTCCTTTTCCTGTAGAAAATGTAATGCGTTGAAACCATATCGAGCTCATCACTGTCGTCGCTGTAACTATTGTATACTAAAAATGGATCACCACTGCCCGTTCCCTCTCCGCTGTGTTTTGATCTGTAGTTGGATTAGTAATTGTGTGGGAGCTCGAAACCAGAAGCCGTTCATGCTCTTCTTGCTTTACGTTGCGCTGGATGAGTTGTTAGCTGTGCTCATGACTGTGAAGTACTTTATTTTCTACGTGGATCGGTATCATCGCTACGTCCACTGGATCCCCTTTCACTACCTCTTCCCCGGCCTCACGAGCTGGAAGAGACTGCACGGCTTCCTCTTGCGATACCACATCTATTTTCCCTACTTCGAAGACGACTACCTGCCTCAGGTTCTGGTGTTCGTGCAAGGTCTCTTCTCTGCACTCTTCCTCATCTTCTGCATCGTGCTCTTCTGGGATCAGCTCAAAAACATATGGTACGACCGCACTTTTGTCGAAGAGTCACAGGCACGAATTGATGGTCTGGAAACGACAAATACCTTTTACGAATCGTGGAAGAAAACGATGGCGGAACCTTTCTGCTTGAGGTGGTTTCTTCCTCTTGAAGGCAAGGATATGGATAAGATTATCAATGATTTGTGCCATCAAATGATTCTGGATGATATCCATGAAAAACGAGAGTGCTCTGTTTCTTGCAAACATGATACTTTGTGTCACAACCAAAACGAGCTAATATCTTTTCCCATGTCCTCGAAATCTTTTTCATTTCCTGCAAATTCAAAAACACATCTATATCTACAGATAGCTGCTTTCCAAAATCACCATCCAGCTCTGTTAGTTCTACGAGCTTGTCGACCTTTTTCTTTCTAATTATAATGGCTGTAGAATGATTTGCCTACAGTTCGTTCGTTAAAACTCGAACTTCGTGCAACTCTTCGATAACGCTCCTATCATCCGTATTTGTCTCCATTCCAGCAAGACAGAGAAATTCAAAGTGCTAGCGCTGATGGAATGTTTCCAACAAACAGGAATGTTCGATGAAACAGTTAGTCTTTCAGGAAAATGGTTCCATACATGAGGTATCTCTTCTGAAGCTCGAAGGCCGTGCAGGCAATAGAGAATAAGGGAGCCTGTACGCACATACGAGGCACAGCACCCTTATACAAGCCCTTCAATCCTTCAGTCTTGAGAATCTTCTTGAACATGTCAAAGAACTTGACCTCCACCTTGTTTCCCTTCTCCGCTTGCACACGTGTCTTGATCACATCCATAGGAGTCATCAGTCCAGAGGCGAAGCAGCCGGCGACCATACCAGCAGTAAGCAAACCGCCCAGAGTGAGGTTGCCGTTCTTGTCTGCCGTCGCATTCTGAATGGCTGCGTTCAGGGGGAAGAAGATCATGGAGTAGGGAACGTCACGAAGCAGGGTGATCGTGGATCCCTTGTACATGCCTCGAAAGCCCAACTCTTTGCAAACTACACTCGAAAACCACACACAAAGCGACCTTGCCATAACCCGGTGCGCTGCTCCTTAGGCAGAGTAGCCTGCACCTGCATACGAATCTTAGTGATTTCCATCGGATTGGTGGCAATGACCTGACAGAAACCAGCACCTACACTGAAAAGGGAGGAAGAGACAAACTTGCGCCAGCGAGAATACCATTGTACCAAGTAACATTGCCATCTTCATCCGCAGTTAGTTCGCGCACAAAATCATTCACTGCTAACTTGATAGCCTTCTCAGGCGTCACTCCGATCAAGTTAGCGAGTATGCCTCTAGGTTGTTAAGAGTGAAAATCCCCAACCTGTAGAGACCAGCAGCTCCCTCCTCTCTGCAGATGGTCTTGAAGCAATCCCAAGGACCCTTGTACTTCAGTACTCCGGTGGTCTGTCTCTGCACTTTGACTAACAACAATAAAACAAACCTGAAGACGAGTCTTGACCATATCCAGTGGATATACGATAGAAGTACCAACAATACCTGCAATACCACCGACTACTAACTTCTGCAGGAAGGGAACCTATATGCTCAAAGACATCGCCATCATGTCACCTTTTTAACTTCCTTATTAGACATAGTGCTTTAAGCACAATCACCAAAATATTTGTTGGACACTGGTTTCCCCTTTTGGTTGATCGTAGAATCCGCAAAGATTGGTATATTCCCGCGATCCACTTCTTTCTTAAGATAGTATTCAGACAGTGTAGAGGAAATTCCTTTTCCGTTACTGTGCAATAAACTTCAATTCTATAGATTAGGAAATTTCAAAGTTCTTTTTCGAAAAACGGTTAATGGAAGATAGTAGGGCTGTTTATTTGAATGTGATAACGCACAGTTGATCAGAAAATTCGTGAAAGCCAATTGGAACGGAAGCAGGAAAATGGTGAATTGGCTTCTTTTGGAGAGAAATACAGTGGTCAATATGATCAAGAAATCTATGGAACTGACAATAAAGGTAGCTGTTGTTGCTCGGACTTCATGGCCTAGATAATTACCTTGACGAAGTAGTTGACGACGAAGAAGTCGAGGATGTACACAAAAATGACTATGCTGGAATGTAGGTGTTCTTTTGAGGTGGTTTGATGTGCAGGCATCCAGCTACGATTAATCGAAGGCGGATGGAGGAAGTGATTGCCCAGAAGAGCGAGGTGGAAGAGATGCGCCAGCGTGGAGGTACGATGAAGGGCATCACCAAGATCACCGAAGATGAAAACGAAAGTCAGCGTCAGCTCCGAAAGTATATGATCAGTCCCGAGGTGAGCAGTTTCCCGCATTCGTAATGCTTAGCGAAGCGACCCTTTCAAAGATGGAGAGCAGACTCGTGGTTACAAGGAGATTATGAAGGAGAAGCAACTGGACGAGGAAGAGGCGAAGGTGTACAAGCAGATCATGGAGAAGCAGCAGGAAGAGCAGGACCGCGCTGTATCCCTTGTGTTCGAAGTTCATCCCTAGAGTCAGAAACGTGCCCACGACGCGGACGTCGCCTCCAAAGAGACGGCAGACGAGTCGGTGTGGGACCAACCCACTCCCACTCGCGGCTCCGTCACAGACACGCCCTCGGGCAGCGCCCACTGGGCCGAGACGCCCTCTCGGGGGAAGTGGGACGTGGGGGAAAAGACCATCGGCGATGTGCCTGGGGGAAAGCGGTCTCGCTGGGATGAAACGCCTGCCAGTCGCATCTACGGAAGTGGGATGGCCACTCCTCTGAGCACGAGTGGGATGGCCACTCCTCTTGGAGGCCAGTCGCTGTGGCAGCAGGAGATGGCATGGCGCAATCGTCCTCTGAGCGACGAGGAGCTGGATTCCATCTTGCCCGGCGGCTATCGCATTGTGACGCCTCCTGAGAACTATGTAGGTGCGGAGAGTGGGAGTGATGTGTAGAAGCCCAAAGTGCAGCGAAATCACAACTTGATGAGCACTCCTACGCCGATGAGCACTCCTGGCTTTAACTTGGATGGCACACCTGCGCGCGAGGTGTATGGAATGATGACTCCAAGTAGGGGAAGGAAGTAGTGCTCACATCTAGTGGTGCAGGATGTTCCCGTCTATGCGCACGATGAACAGCAGTTTGCTGATCTCCTGAAGGATGTGGATGAGTCGACGTTGACTCGAGAAGAGGCTCGTGATCGCAAGATCATGATTCTTCTGCTGCGTATCAAGAACGGAACGCCTCTCCAGCGAAAGGGTTCGTTACGTCAAATCACAGAAGGAGCTGTCTCGTTTGGCGCTGGTCCTCTCTTCAACAGGTCGGTTTTTCGTTATTTTCTTACCTATAGAATCATTCCTCTTCTGATGAGTACGGAGTTGGAACCTCAGGAGCGTCATCTTCTCATCAAAGTGCTCAATCGTATTCTTTTCAAACTGGATTCTCTTGTTCGACCCTACGTCCACAAGATTCTCGTGGTCGTTGAGCCTATGCTCATCGATGACGATCGTTTCGCTCGTGTGGAAGGTCGTGAGGTCATCAGCAACCTGGCAAAGGCAGCAGGTCTTTCGTTCATGATTTCTACCTTGCGTGAAGATCTGGATTCGCGAGATAGCAATGTCCGTACAGTGACTGCTCGTGCCTTTTCTGTGGTTGCGTCCGCATTGGGCATTCCTCCCTTACTGCCTTTCTTATGTGCTGTGTGCAAGAGTAAGAAGAGCTGGATGGCACGGCACACGGGAATTCGAATTGTCTCTCAAATCGCACAGTTGATGGGATGTGCTGTGTTGCCTCACCTACGTAACTTGGTGGAATGTATCAAGGATGGGCTTAACGACGAGCAGATGAAGGTACGCACAGTGACAGCGCGCACTCTGGCTGACCTGGCCGAGGCATCCTATCCTTACGGTATTGAGTCGTTTGACTGTGTGCTGAGTCCTCTGTGGACGACTGTGAAGACTCTGCGTGGAGCTGCTTTGGAGGCATATCTACGAGCTGTGGGATACATTATCCCTCTAATGGATGAGACACGAGCTAGTCGGTACATCAATGATGTGATGTACATTCTGGTGCGAGAGCTGTCGTCTCCAGATGAGGAGATCCGCAGAACGGTGATGAAGGTGGTGAAGCAGTGCGTACAATCGGACGGAATCTCAATGGAAGTAAGTGCTCGTGGCTGACTGACATGTAGTACATTCGTGACACGATCGTACCGGAGTTCTTTAAACACATGTGGATCCGTCGTACTGTGGGGAAGCGGGAGACACAACGCATTCTGCAGGAAACGACGAATGAAATCGCTCAGCGAGTAGGTGCTGAAGAGGTGATTCGGATGCTCGTCCCTCTGATGAAGGACAAGGAGGAGGTATTCCGTACAACCGTACTGAATGCGATCAAGAATGTCATCTCGCTAATGGGCGTGTCTGACTTGGACATCAAGCTGGAGGAGCAGATGATGAGTGGCTTACTGTTTGCCTTCCAAGAACAGGGAGGAGAGAGTACTGCAGCTGTCGTGAATTGCTACGGCACTGTGCTGAAGATGCTGGGAGTGCGGGCAAAGCCCTATATGGATGAAATCACCTCCACTGTGAAATGGCGACTCTCTAACCGCAGTCCTACGATCCGTAAGCAGTCAGCTGATCTGATCGCTCGAATTGCTCCGTCGATGAAGACTTGTGGTGAAGAAAATGCCTTAAAGAATCTGGGCCGAGTGCTTTATGAGTATCTTGGAGAAGAGTTCCCAGATGTTTTGGCTTCCATTCTGAATGCACTGAAATCGATCGTGAATGTGATGGGAATGGAGGATATGGAGCCTCCAATTCACGACCTGCTACCTCGTCTCACTCCCATTCTGCGAAATCGCAACGAATTGGTCCAAGAAAATTGCGTAGATCTGGTGGGTCGAATCGCAGATCGTGGTCCTGAGTTTGTGCCTCCGAAGGAGTGGTCTCGTATCTGTTTCGATCTGTTGGACCTTCTCAACGCGAAAAAGAAGAGTATTCGACGTACTGCTGTGAACACATTTGGTTACATTGCAAAGGCACTGGGTCCGCAAGATGTGATGTACACTCTGCTCAACAACCTGAAGGTGCAGGAGCGTCAAAACCGTCTGTGTACATCTATCGCTATTGCTATCGTGGCAGAATCGTGCTCGCCTTTCACTGTGCTTCCTTCACTGATGAATGAGTATCGATTGCCGGAGATGAACGTACAGAATGGCGTGCTGAAAGCCATGTCCTTCATGTTCGAGTATATTGGAGAGACGGCGAGTAACTACATCTATGCATGCATCCCAGTGTTGGAAGATGCCCTCATGGATCGTGATTTGATACATCGTCAGCAGGCATCGGCTGCAATCTCTCATCTAGCTGTGGGAGTCTACGGTCAGGGTTGTGAGGATGGTATTCAGCATCTCCTGAACTATGTTTTCCCGAACATCTTTGAGGTTTCCCCCCATTTGAACAAGGCTGTTTTGGCTGCGATTGAGAGCTGCCGATTGGCTCTTGGGCCTCCAGTTCTGCTCATGTACGTACTCCAGGGATTATTCCATCCTGCTCGTCGTGTCCGCGAGATTTATTGGAAAATCTACAACAATCTGTATATCTATGGAGTGGATGCTCTGACGATGGCTTATCCCCAGCTGGAAGATGACGGAGTGAATACATATCGCAGGGACTATATTGAGATGTTCATTTGGAATGTTTGTTTTAAACTGTGGTTTAGCTAGGGATTCTCTGTAGATTACTGGTGCAGACGTTCGGGCCCAGATCCCAAAGATCACACAGTAGGATACGAAAAGGACGAGTGTGAAGATAGAAAAAGAATCAGTGATGATAGAAAGATGACCCCACTTATCGATACTCCGTTGTATGGTGATCACACCCAGTTCTTTAACAAATGCTTGAAATTAGCAAGCATGAGAGTGCTGTATTCTAGAAGCAAGGTATACAGTTCTTGCATCTTATTTTGAATTGAAATCCTAGACATGTTCAGCTAGTATGAGTCAAAAGATCATTTAGTAGGAGAACATAGAAATACCACTCCAATTTCTATCGTTATGATTTCTAAAAGATAACGACTCATTTCAGTTAACGAACAGACTTAACAACTTTCAAAATACTCTGTTAGGAGACAATGGAATCCAGTTCGGCTCAATAGTTAAATTGACGAATATAACAAGCATGACTTCAGTTGTCGAGTTTATCAACTCAGTAGAATGAAACTCAAAGTGACAGAATGTATGACTGTGCTGCAAAGAATACCATTGAACGATTTCAAAACGAAGTCTATGGCTTCAAAATACGTAAAATAGACGGCAGTTTCCAAGAATGTGATAGTCCTATACTCCATAAGGTGAAATCACTCATCAAATGCATTTCACCAAATGCTTGTTATCGAGTCTGGAATAACTGAACGGTTCAAAAAACCTGTGCTCTTCTTTGTGATAACAAATGCATGATAGATGGTGTCTCTTCTCCTTTTGTTTCGATGAAGCATTTCGTTTCGGAAAAGTCTTTCGTGAAGCCTTCTGTGGCAAACGACGAGAAGTTGCTATGAACTTGTTATAATCCAGCTCGTACACATTTCGCAATTCCTTTTCTCCGCATTTCTTTACCGCTTCCAGATGTCGCTTGACCAACTCTTGTCTTCTCTGCTCTACGTCGGAAAGATCAACTGTCGATTGTGTCAAGGTCCTGTAGAAATTCGAGGTAGAAATCGCATCCTACAACTAAGACAAGCTCTACAAACGAACAGAGTAACGAGGAGCGGATCGAATGAGCCCCTTTAAGAAATACCCATTCGGTGAATTGTGAATAGCAGAAGCCTGCGCCAAGTTATTGTTCAAAATGTGAAAAGCATACGAACAAAATGACTGAAATCGCTACGAATCAATGGTCTCGAGCATCCCTACCTTGATTTGGAAAGACGATTTTCCCACATCAAACGTCGGATCAATCGGATTCTCCACGCTCAAATTCGATGGACTTAGAGGATCGTCCCAATCCTTCTCCTCTTTAAATAGAAAACTGCCGTCTTTGCGAAGGCAGATCGTCAAACTCTCATAGTTGAACAATACACCAAAAAAATAAAAGAACTGAAGCATGTGATTTCCAAGATTTCCCTCACTCATGCCGTCTCTGTTCGTCATAACAAGCCATAACAATACCGAATGCACCACTGTTCACTGCTCAAGCAAAGCAATGTCACCAGAAACGACCCGATTCCTCCTGTGTACGTGCTATTCAAGCCGCGCTGAGACAGCATGTACTTCACAATTCGAACCATTGGTCGTAGGTAGGGGTAGCGGTCAAGCTGACGTATGACGTAGGCCGAAGTGAGGAGAGAAGAATCCTGGTTGAAGCTGATGTCGACATCGATCCCAGTCTTCTAGAAATGAGGGCGCAAGAGAGAGACTACGATATGACGGAACTTCACCAGTGGAACGCGACTGTGACGAATCAGAGTTACTTTCGTTGCAATACCACTTCGACTGATTGCTTTGCCCAGAATGTTTAGATAGTTCTTTTTCTTGTTGTATTGGACCATCAAATCCAAGTCACTATCTGGGATGCATCTAGAAAAGAGAGTTCTCCAAACGATTACAGATCAGTGAGAAACGATCCAAAAGGATAAACGACAGCTTCTGGAAATGTGTCGATAATCACTCGCTCTGTTTCACGATACACAGTTTCCCTCATAAATTTGTCCATTTGCCTAGATTGTAACCATTGGTCTAGTAAAAAAAATTCCTCGTGCAATTCATATATCGGTTGGTCTTTTAACTTTCTAATATTATACAAATCATTCTTTGTCAGCCAGTCCGGTAGTTCTTCCTCTGCATTGGAAACAGCTATTTCATCATTCTCCTGTTTCTCTCTTTCTGATTTCAGAGTCTTTCCAATAGTTATTATGTCATCATCCTACGACATCAACAATCTTCTTAACTAGAGCACAGAAATATCTCTTGTCCTTTTGTTTGGTTTCTTTAGCGTTTCCCTTCCTTTTTGGATTATTGACCAGATATTACTCATACAATAATAAAAAGGTGTGTATATTATTACTTTTTACATATGTATATTATTATTGAATCTTAAAGAATATATCACAGTTTTCATCACAGTGATTCCATGGATTCCAAAGGATGAAGTTCGAAGAAAGCCACAACAATAACCTGTTATTTTGCCAATATAAAATATATCGATGGAGATCAATCTTTACAAATAAATCTCAAATACTAACTTACGATTAGTGAATAGTTAGTCCCAATATTATATAAACTGGATTCTCCTTAACTATTTTCTACATCTTTTTTCTCATGGAAGCATTAGAGAAGGTGGATTATCATAATCACTTCTTACTTACGAAGACATGCTTTAGCGAACACAATAGGTAATACAGAATGGGAAGGCCTAAATACATGAATACACTACAAAACATAGAATAGCGAAGAATTATCGTTATGATTACAAGACAATAGTAATGGGCTTAAGGCTATGGTGATACTGTTTTATCATCGATTACTATATTTCCAGGTTACCATAACCACAGGATACATAGATCAGTGCTTTTTCTTTACTATGCCTAAATACAAATTGTTGTAATATATACAAACAAATAACATCAAATTCTATGTGATAGTGTGATTGTATACTTTGTGCCTTTCTTAAGAAATCAATCTTTTCACAGAAAAAAGAAAAAGAAAACACAGTACTCTAAACACAACACAACACAACACATCCATCCTGATTACTGTGATATCTGTACTAATTACCTCTAGACAATAGCAGCTACTCTATCTTCATCATAGAATGGTGAACACCGACTCATTCCTATTTACACAAGAAAATGGGATGTAGTGCAAGTGGCCTTGAATAGAATGCTGCATTTTATCAGTCACATAATAATTATGATATACAAATAATCCCTCAATGTTTCTAGAAATCATTCTTCATCACGTTACACCCTTTGGTACGATAATTTGTGCAATTAACTCTCATTTACAATTTGTTCCATAAATCGAATTACCTGAAGAACTAACTATCATAACAAACGTTCGTTTTAGTCTTTGTTTTAATTATTCAATGTCTTTGTCGGATTATTATTATTTGAAAGACAATACTACTGGAAGCATGCTGCAAGAGGGAAAGAGGTGTAGTGTGAAGAGAGAGAAAGGACAGTGTACCATTATCCCACAAAAAGAATGTCAAATGTCAAATCTCTCCCAGTCTAAGAGACTGTCCTCAAGCAAAAAACGGGTGTTTTCAAAACTGGACAATGTTAAGATGAAGTTTGTTAATGGATATATTAATTTGGCTAAAATTGTAAGTGCTGTGCCCGAGATCTCTGTAGGAATGTCGTTTCCTATAGTGAAACCAGATCGGGAAAAATGGTGTGACTCTTGTATTCAATTCTTTGAGATATACTCTGAAACTAATATTAAGAAGCGCTTAAGTGGTTATGGTCTGAGTATAGATTCTGATGGAAGTATATCTCTTGTTCGGCGTATGTGTAAAGGAAATGCCGAACGTCTAGTGTTTATCCTTTTTTCCGAGATGATAAGGTATTTAAAGTCAATCGATAAATTATGTTTCGAATATTATATCGGTCCTTTTAAAGGCGAGCGTTCGAAGCATGGAAGGGGCATATTTCGGAATCGAGATGGCTTCACTTATATTGGAGAATTCGGCGATAATCATTTCGATGGCTATGGCTCGCTGATGTCTACCGGGTGCATTCACCGAGGTCGTTTTACTCACAACTATCTTGAGGGCATCAACGAGGTCATCGACAAGTCAAATTACTATGTCGGAAGCATGTCGGCTGGCTATGCTTCTGGCTTGGGATGGAAGAATGATCACGGGAAGACATATGTAAGTCAGTTTGAGCGTGGACGAGTTGCCGGAACTACGTTAAGGATAGTAAACCGTGGTGATTTTTACCTTGGACAGTATAAAAATGGTTATGGCTATTCGTTGGGGAATTCCAGCATCGAGGGAGAGTATCATGATGGAAAGATAAATGGTTATTGCGCTCAGACAAATGCAAATGGATCGCTCTACTTCGGTGACTGTATTTATGGAAAACCCAATGGTTATGGTCTGTCAATTTATCCATTATCCCGAGTAATATATATAGGAGAGTGGAAGAATGGAAAATGGCACGGTAAAGGTATAAAGAAGGAATATAGAAACGGCAAGTGTGAGACTGCTGAAGGCCATTTCGAACAAAATGGATTTGTTAGCAATGATAATTTTCATTCTTATTATGTTTCATTACAAACACAAACAACTAAGCTCCTCACGATCGTACAGTAACAGCAGAGGTTGATATCGCGACTGCGAACAATACGAATTGAGTTGTTCAAAAGTGTCTAATCGTGCTGACCATGTCAATGAATAGATCGTATAGCAACGCAACTGATCATTCCAACAAATCATCGCCTCGCCATTTTCCTTATTCCTGACAAGAACAGACTTTAGCACGTATTCCCCATTGGCTGATGGACATAAATCAGATAGAACAATCTAGTGTCGACTCTTGCATCCACTCTTACTCTCTTTGGAACCCCACAGAATGTCAGATCTTTCTCATTTGCAGGGAAGCTGATCGACCATGAGTATCGCACTAACAACACCTCTGGAAATGGAGGCTCCAAGACCAGAGAAGGAGTTTTCTGCTTCCTACATGTCGCACAGTCCTTCTTGAAGGGTAGCAACATATGTCTAACAAACTGTGTGAAGCACTGACGCACACAAGTAGAGCGAACTGTCTGCTGCGCCGCTACTGAAGGCTGCACCGGTAAGGAAGCCAATCGCTGCGATACAAGCGCTAAATAGGTTGCTCCTGGAATTGTGAGCCATAGAGTGCTCTTCAGGGAAGGAGGAGGCGATTCACAGTCACAGTGCAGCGTCTATTCGTGACTCTTCTCTTTGACCTACAATTTTATACTTGAGACTGATTGATCGATGAACCTGACAAGAACAACTCATGTAGTCAACAATACTAGTAGGAGGCGTAGAAAGAGAGTTGCTCAGGTGGTGAAGATTCACCACAAGATAATCCACAGCATCTTCCGTGGAGTAGGTGAAGGGAAATAGGAATGGATTATGTAGGATATGCCAAACTGCTGATATTTGCTGAGGAGATTCTGTGAAACGAAGGCTGAAATGATATCCACACATACCAAGCTCGCTCGCTGGAATAAAGGAGAGTCGATCAATGATGCAATTGATGACGCTAACCCATCTAATACCTCCACTTCGCTTCGAGTTCCCCACATTGAAGGAGTTACGTTCAGAACGGAGAGCATAGGCTGGATACTAGGAGATAATGACATCATTGATGTCGGTTCGGGAGATCCTATAGAATTCGATCCATGGATATCAGGAGATCCCCCATACTTCGAAACATGTGATCGGTCTAATCGTGCTTGCTGTAGATCTGTATTGATGCGGTGTATCAGCTCCCGGATATGAGGCGAAGCCATAACCCAAAGAACAACGTAAGAGAAAAGAAAATTCATTCGAAGTAAGTCAGCTTCTTGTTCCAGAGAGAAAGGCTGATCCATTCGCTTATACAATTCAAACACTCGAACATCTTCGTAAGCAGGACTTAATACTTGGAAAGATGGAGGTAGATCAATCACAGGTTGTGAAGTTAATTGTGAGGGTACCTGCTGTGCTTGTTGCACTTGCTGCACTTGCTGCACTTGTTGAACTTGTTGAACTTGTTGAACTTGTTGCACTTGTTGAACTTGTTGCACTTGTTGAACTGGTGAAACCTGTGACATCTGGGATATCGCCATCGCCTGCTGAGGCATCATATATACACTTCCCATGTATGGAACATACCCCGTAGTGTACAGACCGGTAGAAATGACAGGATACATGGAGTTGGCAGTTGTAGCCAGCATGGGAGAATAGGGATTTAATACAGCAGGAGATACAGGAGATGATATGATAGGCCTTCCTGCAGAGTAGGAACGAGAGTCAGTAGTAAATGTATCTTCGGTAATGTATTCATGAGCTTCTTTCACAGGTTCTTCGAAAATATATGTATCTTCGGTGATAGAAGAGGAATCACTACGAGGATCAGAGGGATGAAGACGATGGGAAGATGGCATGTACCGATAATTATCTTCATGGACGAAGTCATCGTGTCGAGTGAATGAGGACTGCTTGGAACTAGTCTTGTCCGACCGATAATTATTTCGCTGTGCTCGTTTCATGGGCAATGAAAGAATCTGCCTGCAGTATGTGCGAAGTTGTGAAGCAAAAGTGAGAGAAAGCGAATATTCAGCGAGATAGCGATACTAGTCATCAGATCTGTTTATTCCCTACTCTCATATACTTGCGAGTGATGTCATCCAGTCGGTTAATTTGCTGTCTATAGCTGTATTGCTGATGCTCGATAAAAGAGAGAATGCTCTCTTCGTATGTACCAGTTGGCGATCTACCCGCCATCTGGTTGAGAAGATTTATATTAGGTTTGAACTTCTCCATAAAGTTGGAGTAGAAATTCAAGATCTGCTTGCACTGCAGTATCTGTAAAATCTTCCTTACACTACTGCAGGACAACACTTCGCTGCATGACCCTCTATTCATCAGTACGTACTTCTACACAGACGTGGTGCTATCGAGTCTCTGGATATCTTCTTTCGAAGTATACTTGTGCAGTAAGTAATACTTCTCTTGTACAGCAGACGGCAGCGAACTTTCACAGTTGCGCACTTCATCCTGTGCACTGTCACGATAGGCCAGTGCACGATGCAGTGTTGGTATCTCTTGTATCTCTCTATAATACGGAAACAGTAGCTCATAGCATAGAGAGATTAGGTGGTCGTTCTGCTCCAGCAGAGCATCCTGTGCTTGCTGCTGTATGCTAGGAAAGGGCTGCTGCATGTTCACTGCACATCTCAGGGCCTCACGAAGCTCAGGTCTCGCAGGTATCCAGTGGCGAGTGAACATTTCGTACAATATCACGCAAAGCGGCTGAAGCAGAGTGATACATAGCTGCCTGAGCTCGTAGAGCACGTGGTTGACCGATGATGTGATGACATCAATCAGGATACAGTTCAGCGATCGTGTTCGAAACAGTCGCAGCATCAGCCAGTCTTTTGCCAGTGCTTCATCAGAATACTCTGAATCAAGATATGCCTTCAACTCGCTTTCGTAGAAAGCTTGACAGTCGTGTAACTCATCGATCACCTCTTGCGCTTCAGGCATCTTCATCACAGTAGGTAATACTTCATTCCACTCGCCACTCACTCTTATGTCCACCTCTTCTTCCTCTCGCTCTCTTGACCCACGAAGGTCTACAAAGTCCTTCTCCCGGTATTGATCAACTTCTCCCGGGATAGGAAGCTCGAAAAATCCATCAAGCGGATGGGCTTGCAAACTAACGCAGTAGATGTTCCGACAGAGTGCTTGAAGACACAAATTACTAGATAAAAAAGAAATGGGAAGATTACAATCGCTGGGAGCAAAAGGGACAATAAATGGCATTGAGATCTCCTGGTGCGTGGATATGAGTCAGCGAGCAGTGAGGACATGAACAAGAGGACCGATTTGTGTGAGTGAAAAAGGGAGTGTTCATATAAGCGATATGGAATTGATGCAGCAACTGGCGCTTGTAAGCACCAAAGCTTTTTACTGAAGAATTTTGCTTATGGGAATTGGACAAATCTCCATGATCTGCAGAACTTAAATCAGGTTCTGGTGCATTGGATGATTCCGCAGGAGAGTCACCCGAAACCGGATTTACTACTGAATACTAGATCGAATCAACAAATTACATGACTTCGCCATAGCGTCATTTGATGCCTTTGCCTCCCCTGTTTCAGACAACTCGATATTTGCATGAGTTGTCTGTGCAGACTCTGAGCGAGTAAAAGGTTCTAAATGGAAGAGCAAGGTAGAGCCTACGTGCGCTGCACAATTTAATCGCTACAGAAGAAGGCATGGTGAGCAAGTATTCTCCACGACTTTGGATGAACTCCTTCACAGAGAAGAGCCACATCAAATACTATATGAGAAGAGAGATCTATCTCTACAGCTTGCAAAATCGGGATATTGTAGGTTTCGAGATGATACATTTCTTTGATAGTTGACTCCAACGAAGGGTCATCAATAGGAAGCCTGGAAATGAGTGTCTCTACTCTACCTCACTCTGGACGATTTAACAACTTCTTATCGAAGGCACGACGGAGCAGCTGTGTGAGATTGTCATTATTAGTAATCTAGTAGAAAGAGGAATGGATTCCGTACGAATATCCGAGAAGACATGCGCAGAATCCGCTGAGTTGGCGAAAAAAGAAAAGGCAAGTTTGACTGGCTCTGATTTTCCAAGCCAATTCCTACAGAAAATGAATCAGGTGAAGAAGAGGGTTCGCCCAAAATCGGCAATATGCGGTTGATGACACTACATCAGCAGAGAGGAAATGCAGATACAGTTTCAGCTGTTCGGCGCTCACTCCCATGTCACTGGCAATCGTTCGGACATTCCTTCCCAAAATGAAGTTGGTCTGATTCGTCACCTGACGCGTGCGATCGCACGCCGACGGAGTGGAGGAGTCGTAGTTGAAGGAGGTGTTCTCGTAGATGAAGTGGAAGACGGCAAGAATCCCTGCGATTCGGGAAGGAACATCGGGCACTAGAGATCAGTCGCGAGAAGCGTTCGCACTGCGGAGGAGACTCGTGACCAGAGGCTTGATTTCGGCCCAGGAGAGCAGTGGGAATGTGAAAAGCTGGAAAAAGAGAACCTCGATGAGGATCTTGTGTGCAGGAGAAATCCCCTTCTTCGCATCACGCTGCAGAAGACTGCTTGACGCAGGCAGACATGTTGTCATGAGGAGGTAGAGCTCAGTTAAAAGACCAGTGATCTCCGTCACTCTACTCATCACTCGTGGAGAGGGAAAAAACATCGTCGGAGTATCGTATTTCCGAAAGAGATAAAAGGCAATGTCCATACCGTTGTGGATAAACTGCAGGGGAATTGGATCGAACTCGTTCAGAACGTGAAAAATGAGGTCCATATTCGTGATGAGTGAGGAGAAAGACTACAACTCATTAAGCACTTCTTATGCTACTTTGCTGCTACTTATTCCACGGCAAATGCAAGTAGCACGCTTTGAGGAAAAACTCATCACTTTAATAAGACTCTACGAATGAAGCAAGTTTACCATACTCACCAAAATAAATGACTTTAAATCATCCAATTTCGACAACTGCATCACATCAATTACCTGCTTCTTCCAATCTCTCGTAGATTGCATGATATACGACTACTATGAACCCACACCACAGACCATACGAGAAGAACTAGAATACGTGACCGGCACATTGAAGTTGCATTATCTCCGCGATATCTTCCATTCAGATTCTTTTTGTCCTTTTTCAGCACCCCTTTTCTGGAAAACTCTATATTCTACAGATTCATACACTTTTGAGAACAAATTACACACAGGCGAATGAACCGATTGAACCAGTCTGAAATCCTTTCATCATTCAGATCAAAGTTCCAAATCAGGTCCACGATTGGATTTTCTTCTTCTTCAAGGTACAACCGAGACATCCGCGAAAAAATGAATAATCGGCAAAAATTCCCCCAATATTTGGAGTGGTTCAAACAAACAAGTCCAACTACTATTAAAAGGAGTGTGTAAAAATCTGAAGAGCATGTCTGCATCGTACGGGGTCATCACCTCTTCCATCTGCAATTTCGACCACGAACAGATGTCGCACACTTTCTTTATCCGACGGACAATGCCATATACATTATCCACTGTCACTCCAGGCATTGTGAGCAAGATATCTACTCGCTCTACATCATACTTCCTTCCTGTGAGGTAATCTCCGTCTACGCGCCCCATCGCTTGCTCCAGACGAGGCTCCTGCTTCCCCTTCTTCAACATCTCGAACATCTACTTCTCAATCCGCGTAGATGCGCTACGATGCTGGAATCATTATCCGATTGCGACCACAGAATCCGCATACGAGGAAAGCTGCGTACTAGTACCATCAACTTCGATTTGAGGTCTTTCGTGTCTCTCAATTTCGTAGTTTCGATCAATAAAATCGGATATTCGTAGGTTCGACACATATGCTCCATCTGCTTCTTCAGACGTCCATTCGTCAGCGAATTCACCAGATCTGTGTAACTCTTCCTCTCTACCCCAATCGAGCTCGAAAGAACATAGTCGCAGATCGTAAGTGTCACCGGAAGCAGTTGAAACCCATGCGAATACAATGCCGCGGGAAGAGACGATTTGAATTCGCGGGAATCCACGATTATTGACGGAGTCGTTATTTCCTGATGGCGAGTGGACGAACTGGACTGTAGTTTGGGTCTGCTGCTCAGATAAGCAAGTGACATACATATTTTTCCATGTCTGTAGATGAACCATTCGATCTCGTTCCTTGATCAGTTTTTTGAATCCCTCCATTTCGTTGTTCAGTTCTGCAAAGTAATCGCGCTGCTCTGCGCCAGCATAGCAGCAAAAATGGAGGCGTTCCAGAATCGTTCCTTTCGTTTTCAAATTGAAAAACTACATTATGAAACAGGCTTCCGCACATACCTCTGCCTGTCGGATCGAGGTGAGATTCGCATCCACCACAACCACAAGACTCGGCTTCAGACGTGTAAAAGGATTTGGGAAGTTCCCTGAATCGAGGCAGGAACAGATAAAAACCTCCAAGTTCTCATACAGACCTACCTGTCAAACATCCTTTCAAACCACACCTTTCACTTCTATAGTATTAATTCCTTCTGACTCGAACTCTATTATCTTTTCAAACCCCAAAAACTTTTCCCTCCAATTCGAGGGTACTTTACCATCCAAATAGTTCTTTACTTTCGTCATCAACTGCTTCTCCTTTTTATAGCTCGTCTTACCCTCATTTGAAAAGCGATGAAGCACACGTCGCAACGAAAGAAAGCAAGAACTATCTGAGAAGAGGAGATAGTTGTGAAGTTCCACCGCCACTTTCATGCCTATTACGCTCAGAAGCACCCTCTTCTTTCTTCCTTCTCCATTCTGGTTATATTCAGAGAGGATGCGTTTTACTTCTACCCACTTCTGAGGAGGGTTAAACCACTCTCCCTTCTTTTCCAAAACAGAAAAAATCTCCTGGTTAATGCATTCCAGCAGCTTTTCTGCTTCATTCAGCTTCATCCAATACGATTCCGTAATTCTACCTTCGCGAACTTTTGCAAAAGATCCCTGGATCTTCTCGTATGCAGTCACGACGCTGGTTAAGCGAATCGAGCGAATAAATCGAACAAGAAAGACAAGCTCATGGAGAAGATCACGAGTCTTCTGAGAGTACTGACTTCCATGACTGTGCAGATCGCGAGCAACAATTCCTGGAAACACTGACTGCAGGCAAAACTCAAGTGAGAGAGAATCATTCAAATCACACTGCAGAAGTTTCAGCTCCTTAATTTCGCTCCGGACCATTTTCTCCAAGAGCAGATGTGCTTTCTACATATGAATGGCACATCACTCCGCACCTCCATCCACTCTGCGTATTCAAACAAACACTCTTCCAGTTGCAGAGGATATTTACTCAAAGACTCGCTCACAATGTCTCGAAACCGGGGGTACAAGAATAAAAACGACACTGTTAGCTTGTTGAGGAAAGAGGAGAGCTGAGGAAACGCGTAGCAACACGCCATCGCATTGTCACTGAAACACTTCACAAAACCATTGCACCGATGTCGAAAGAGTAGAATACAGAACAGAGTCGTATTTCCAGAGTGTAGAAGATGAGAATCACAGACGAGAAGGCCTGCGATGTTCTGGTAAGGAACATGGTTCTGAAGAAAGTCCAGTTGGAGAAGAACAGAAGTAATGAAATACACTCCTCCGTTTTTATACAACTGCTGGCGTTCTTTGATATTTCCTGACTAGAGGGAATCGAAAGAATGAAGTCCCTACGTTGGCAGTTACCTCTTGCGGAAATAATGACTTATCCAACGACATTTCACTTAATTCTTCGATCAAAAACGGAATCTACATGAGCAAGATACAGACACGAGAACCATATTATCCGCGTTCAAGATGAACACAACTTGGTGCGATTCTTTGCATTTTAATGCATAATATTTGATAAATCGAGCAATAAGCTACAAAACAAAACAATAGTTCAGTAATACTTCACGATAGCCGCACTCACGAGAGAGTACAAGAAGTCCATCATCTCCTAAGAGATCAACGACTCCCTGTTTCAGAAAGTTCATATAGAAGAACTACTCTAACTTGAAAAAACGGTAAAAAGAGGAATGACAAGGATTTTACTTTCCCACCAAAACATAGAGAGATCTAAGATGAGGTCAATGTAACTACACACTCTGTGGTGACATCAAATACATGAATCAGATCTAATAACAGATATTTCCCCATACCGATTCTACTAATTATCATAATCAAACTAGAACCGCGATTATTGAGAATAATCTTATACTGTGATACAATAGTAAATATCTGAATGGAGAACCTAGATTCGACTCATAAGAATGGGGAAGAGCAAATATCCCTATCCATCTCTCGAAGATTGAGGAATCAAAGGAATTCTGTAATTCAATATTTATCGCTGATCCCTCCTATCGTGGAGTGTAAATGGATGCCAGCTGAACTCTATACCTCTATCGAGCCTAGTACTATTGTTGATTTTCCTGTACTTACGGAGGCCATTGCTGAAACCACTATTATTCCACGTATGAGTTTAAAAAGGGATTCTGCTAATATTCTTGATGAGGAATTGTACAGAGATTGGAATTCTCGTCGTGATTCCATTATTGACGCATTGCTACAGACAAAGATTCCTATGATACCTGAGGTCTCTACTTCGTATGATGAAGCACAGAGCGATCCTCCTGAGATGCCTTCTTTGAATTATTTTTCAAATGAGGTTATCTACTACAACAATGGTATTTTAGAGCGACCGAATGTGGATTTGTCGCTTCCTGTTGTTTATGCTGTCCCCTTGTCTAATTTAGCCTGGAATAGTGATGAGAGTGAGAACGATGATTGTTCGATTTATTCCTCTGATAATTCGCTGAGTGAGGGTGTCCAGTATGATTCTCTGTATTCGAAGTGTCCCTATTTTATCCATAGAAAGGATTATTTATGTCCCATTTGCCTTGAATCACCTCGAACACCTGTATCTACTTTTTGTGGGCATATATTTTGTGAAAAGTGCATTAAGAGACTGTTTCGGGTTTGTCTTCATTCGTTTTGTGATGTATAGCAAAATTGCGTTGATTGGAAGTGTCCCAAGTGTAGAACTCCTTTAACTCTGACTGACTTTCATCCTATTTACCTCTCCTAAAGTTTTGTTTATTGTTGTATTAATTATCTCGTTATTGATGTGATATTGTTTGTCAAACAAATAACCGCGGACAGGATTGACAAAATGACAGCTCATTTTACTTTTGTTTTTCACTGGAAATGAATGAACTATCTGTGAGTGGTGGTTCTAGGAACCGTTCTGTCCTTCAGTTCCAGTGTCCAACAAATGTACTTGTCAAACATTGTTGTGAATTATAGAGAATTGGTTTCATTGATAAATCAAAAGAGCTGTATTATCTTAAACTTCAACAGTTGTCAATTGTATGTGAATCATAGTACTATCTAATATTAGAGAGAAGAGGAGCCTCAAGAATACTCTGAGTTTTTTCAAGATGACTCGCCATCCCCCAAGCAATCTTCAACAAAATCAATTCCATGTAATTATTATGAAGATCAGCATATAAGAAGGTATACCACATCGATTTGGGTTCAGTGTAGGTATCGATTGAAAAAACGTCCTTCTTTTAATGGTATTGGGTGGTGACAGGATATTATATCTAGTAATTCATGTTCCAGAAGTGGTGGGATCGTATCAGTTTTTTGGTAGGAATGAGGAGGAACCTAAATTTGAGGAAGCTGTATATGTTAAAATCAGATTTTACTTCTAGTTCATTCCACCTCATTTGGCTCGCTATGATTTGGAAGAGGAGTGCTATTCTTTCAATTGACTTGCATACTTTCATTTCTTTTTATCTGTATATCATTTTTTATGTTTCTCAATTCTCTTTGTTGTATTCATTTTTTGTCAAAACCCGATCATACACTCTATATTTCAATTCCAGTAAATGGCGGAGTCTCCTATTATCCTCATTGCAGGGCAAGAAAAGTGTGGGAAGAGTAGTATAATAGATGTCGTTTTCAAGCGCAAATCGGTCTACAACACTTTCTTCCTGGATAAGACTTCGTTTCTGAATAAGTTCACGTCGAAAAGGAATCCGTTTGTCGAATATAACATCTGGGAGTTGCCAAGCGATCCTAAAGAGATTCAAGAAGAGTTCGTCAGTATTAATACAAATATAAAGAGAATCAAGATTCTGATATATGTGTTTAGTCTAGAAGTATGTTGCTCCACGTTCGTTCTTTCTATAGAATTCGAATGCAAAGTATAGTGGATTTCAAAACTCTGTGATCAATGGACTGATCGATCTGTTACAACGTCTAAAAGAGGCTAAGGACCTGCATCTTTCCTTGTTTTTCCATAAGAGCGATATTTCTTTGAGTACTGAGCAGCAGAACTGTCCAGATGACTCGTCCATCTAACTCCTAGCCTACCAGAAGTTTGTACAAACCTTGGTTTCGGAACAGCTGGCAAATCTGGATATGCACATCACCACCAACATCTGCCGCACCTCCATATACGACAACTCGATTTTCGACGGGATAAGCAAGTGCATCCAGCGCATCCTTCCTCGTCGAACCAACGTGCAGAATCTCCTCAACGCGCTTTCGCAGAGCTGCAACATGGACAAGGTGTATCTCTTCGACACGCACAGCAAGCTGTGCATCGCGATGGACAGCACTCCCAACGAATCGGGGCTCTACGAGCTCTGCTGCGACAGCATCGATGTGGTCTTCGAACTCGTGAACATCTACTGCAGCGACGCCGAAAAGACGGACGCCAGCACGCTCGCAGACGTGCTGAAGGCGGAGGAGGAGCAGCGGAACGATCCCGTTGTGTCGTCGATCGTGTAGACGGTGGAAATGGGTCTGAACGGTAGGCTGGAGAAGGCGAAGATGAAGTACATGGTGCACTTCTACCACTCGATTCGAAACATCGCATTCGTCTGCGTGATTCGCGAGGAAAACTTCGACAAGATGGGACTGATCGAGTACAACCTACACTGCGTTTCACAGTACTTGCTTGAATTGTATAAACGAAAAGACTGAGGCGTTTGTTAACAAACACGGAACAATAGACTGGGGAGCGACTCTCCTCTTGATACAAACTCTTTGATGAGCATCGGACTTGAGATCTAGAGTTTACCGTCCTCTCTTCGCCTACGCTGTACTCCTGTTGCAGCCGAATTGCCAGTCGTCTCGCCTCTTCCACGCGGTGGGCATCCAGGAGGGCCAGAACGAACTGCTTCGCTTCGATCTGCGACATCACATCGTCCTTGTGGACGCACATGCGCAGCACCTTTTCCACCTCCTCCAGCGATGGCAGCGCTGCGATCCGCGTTCTCAGCTCGACACGATCGTCCCCCGAGTCTGTCCGAAGGACTCTCTGGTAGCAGAAACAGATCCTCTCCGCCTGCGAGAGCGATGCATCGATCGGCGAAGCGGACTGCGGGGAACTCTGCTCGCGAGGACGAGAAGCCATCGCTCTGCGCAGACGAGTGCGCTGACTCGATGACAACTCCGACGCAAAACACTCGAGAAACCCAGAAAGCAATTCGCGATTCTTCGCACTCAGCAAACATCGCATCGTCGACTGCAACTCGATCTGACTGACGCGAATGTGCAGCGACCGAAGTCGAAGCCACACAGAAGAGTCAATGCGACGTTCTGGGAGCTTTGCAAACTATAAATTACGTTTTGTTTCAAATTAAACATGTTTAAAAAATTCACAAATTCGAATGTCGCGATACTCCGATATCTGCGAAATGAGATCGAGATAGGCCTCCAATTGTTCGGAAGAATTAAAACGCGACTGCAGCTCGGCGCAGATGTACGCTCGGTTCATCACCTCGTCATCCTTGTCTAATTCGATCGAGAGGCTTCTAGAAATCAGGAAATCAGCACTACTCCACCTGTCCAAAAAATAGACGAGGCTCTGCGTGAGAAATGGGGCGAAGCTGCTTTTGTCCGAAGATGGCGCGAGAATGCAGATATATTTGTACAACTCCCAAACCGAAACTTCGCGGTGGGAAGCAGAAAAGTCTCTCATTTTGTTTGTGAGTGTGCGGACGATCAACGGCAGCGTGAAGCTACGAGATTCCGTGATGCTCAAGAGGGAGATCAAGATGTCGGAATCGGAGACTCCGTCCATCTCTGCACACCTCAGGAAGACTTGCTTGGGAAGAAGATAGCTCTGGAGCAACATCTCCTTGGTGATGTTCATGCACACCTGTCTGTACTTCGGAACGACGAGGAGGGCGAGGAGAAACTTCCTGTAGGTATTCGCAGTCAGTTTCGTATGTCTGTGAACCAGATGTGCGTACACTTGTGCGATCCCTTCGAGGTAGCCATACCGACTGAACTGGTCGATTATCTCGGCTGTTGTGACATCTGTGTATCCGACAAGAGAATAATATCGATAAAAGTAGAGGGAACCCAAATCCGTAGACTTCAAATCTCCAGCCTTTTTTATTAATTGAGACACCAGCACACTCGGTATCTTCTCTCGATATTGGAAGACTTTAGCAGCTGCTCCCTTCAGAGAACTCAACGAGTCACTCTTCTCGATCAATTCTGATAAACTTGATATCGTCTAGAAATAGCCACATATCGAAACACAGTACAGGAGGAGTTACAGCCTCGGAATTAGCAAAAGAGCGAAAAGAACCGATACTAGAGAGTCACAGATGGGAACAACTCCAACGAGGCAGATTGGACTAAAGTGACAGAAGGAGGGAAAAGGAGAGCCTTAGAAAGCTTCACCACATTCTTCGGCACATTTCGAAATGATGAAAGCATTTCTCAAACAAACAATGAAACGTTTTTTCCCCTTCTTCGACTTTTCCGACTTCCTCTTCTCCTTCTTTTCCTGCTGCATCTTGTAATACTCCAGCAGTATTTTCTGTGCACGAATCTCTTCGGGAGAGAGTCTATCCTTCAGACCTCCGTTTCTCCCCTACCCAGTCCACTCGTCGTCCTCCATCATGGTTCCTGCAGCGATCTCTTCATCGATGCCCAGCGTGTTGTCCTGGGCGTCGTCGAGGTCTTCGAAGACGTTCGCCGTCTTCAGATGGGTCGAGAAGGCCGCTGCGATTCTCCCCCTTCGCACCACGACGAAGCCGTCGTCCCTCTCCTCTGCAGGCGCGGCGCTGTCCCTCTCTTCCTGGGCGGTGGCTGGCAGCGCGGGCCGTGTTTCGGACGCTTTTCTCGCACGTCGCTTTCGCTTCGGCGCGACGTTTGCGACGCTTGCAACGCTTGCAACGCGCTGCTCGGCGAGCGACTGCTGCTGCATCCAGCGCAGACGCTCCGCACTGGATCGCAGCAAGGGGTGGCTCAGACGAGCGCAGAGACGCCGCGCAGCGACCACGTAGACGTTGAACTCGGTCTGGACATGAGACGGAGATGGCACTCACGATGAGACGCTGTCGGCTCTCGACGGAGAGGAGGTCGTGGAGCGACAGAAAGCGCGAGGACAGCTGCGAGGAAAGCAGATGCACTCTATCGAGACGCTTCCGAAGAGAGCGCATGCGTCTGTACACATCCTCCATCAGATCGACGACAGAATCCGATGTCAGCTCGGAGGAACGCTCCGAAGAGATGGAGGGAGAATGGCGAGAGGAGGTCCATTGGCGAGGGAGAAGAGACACAAACTCACTGCAATCCGATAGGACGGAAGGGTAGTAGAGAGAAATCTCCACTATGTTGTCGAGGACGAAACTTATCAACCTCTCTATCAATTCTGTACAGTGGTAACCCTGATCATCAAAGACGATAAGACAACTGTACACGAATGGCGGAAAAAACCTGGGGCAAGTGCTCAAATTGGATCGAATCCATCAGCTGCTCTGAACAAAGAGCGACTAGCGATGAGCACTGATTGCCTGGACTCTTCGACGAGAAATGATAGCATTTTCCAAACAATGTCCCAGAATTATCACAATCGCATATTTCCAGATGTCCGCCGAGCGTCTCTACTCGCGAATCGCTAGCAATGCGGAGATGGCTGTATGTTTTCTTGATTCCCAAAAAATACCTAGGTTCAACAGCACTGTTTTATCTTTACATTTGTCCTGAGGTGCTCTGCGCAAAGCATCCATCTTTGGCAGGAAACACACAGCGAACACGCTAGATGTTAGTCTCAAGTCGCATAGAGACAATGGAAGGAAGGAGAGCGTAGATGCATCCTGGGTCGAGCGATTCTGGGAAGAGAGTCCGCGCTACAGCAGTTCGAATACATTGTTGTGTAGAGTAGTAATAGAATCCGTACAGTTGTCCTTGATCTGTAAGAATCGTATTAAAGCCATCGTGGCACAATATCTGCACAACTGTTAAGTGGAGATGGTACATCGTGTTCACCTGCAAAGGATGTTTATGCAATCGAGACATTTCTGTTCGAGTGGGTCGAAAACTTGGCCAATAGAATACTCCCTCTTCACAGACAACACACGTGTGATTTCCATGACACGAAACAAGATTAACATTCGATAGATTCACTGCTACAGGCTTCTCAACAGAAGGAGTCTCGCTGTCGGGGATCTGTCCATTCTGATTATCTCCCCACATATACAGTGCTCCTGTAGAAGAAACAGCAGCAAAATGGACATTACCGCAAGCGATATGTGTAAATGTTGTAGAGTCATCAACGGAAAGTTTGCTACATAAGAAGACCAAAAAAACGATACGAAAAACGAAAAAGAGAATCAGAAATCTGCCGATTAAATGGACTTGAAATGTACAGTGATCCAGCTGTAGTAAGAACAAGAAGATTATGTTTTCCCAGGGCTATCGTGGCAACAGAATCTGGAATCGAGCAGGGGCGAATTGTAGGAGAAGCAAGTTGTAGATTAGCTGTGTATAGCGAGTTGTTGTCGACAAAGTAGATTGTTTTTGAATTTGCCAGGAAATGAGATACCTACTATGAAGGACAAGCAGAAGAAACACATTTCGAAAGGTAGAATTGAAGATAGAAAGATTTGTAGCAAATTGCTTTGAGACCTTGTTTTTGGAAAGAACAACGATGCTGTCATAGCAGACAGGGTCTCGCTGGAAAAGAGAGAAACGATTCATGAGTTCGTTAATGATGCGGTATGTATCGTTCGATTGAAGAAGGGAATAGAGGAGCACTACTTACTAGATAAAAAACACATCTACCTCGAATACTCTTATTCTCAAAGGCTGTATCACACGGCGTATAGTTCATCTACCGATAAATATCATCATGTATAAAAACAGAATCCTCATTTGGTAATAACAAGTTCTGCTGAAACAGATATTTGACGATATTGATAGAATCAAACTCTGCTACAAAATAAACACATATCCAAGTAAAAAACCAGCGAGGTGAAAAACTCCTTGATCCAGACTGTTGATTGACTCAACCAAACTGATCTGATTTTTCGAAATACAGTTGATAAAGGAATCGACGTCATCTTGGCGAATCACAAAAAGCACATCATCGCTTTTCATTCGATGTGACTTTAGATATTCTCGCAGACGGATCAACAAACTCTCTACCTGCATCCCTTTGAATATCCAACAAACAAAGAAATGTCAAATAACTTCAAATTCTTCATCAAATGCCGCCGATGGTTTTAAAAAGAAGCAGTTTTCCCACGCCAGCACCCTACATGTTACGCTTCGCCAACCCACTACGCTCCTCTTCCGTTGCAGGACAGCAGTCCGTAGAGATCGGTGCCTCCGATGAACGACTGCTCCATCACTGCCTCGATGTGGTGCGAGTTCGGGTGGACGGCCAGCACAACTCCGTACATTCCAAAGGGCACGTCATTCCCCCCGATCACCACAAACCGGTCGCCGATCGCCGGCACGACCTTCATGATCTCCGTGGGGGAAATGGTGCATGAATCGGGCTCCCAGAAGCCCAGTAACTCAGGACAACAGCGTATGTGAATCGGCTTGGTCCGCTGCATCACCGCAAGACTATCCAACCAAGAAGTGAGCTCCTCTGCCTGCTGTTTGTTGACACACTGACTGTCCCGATGCATCATGATCTCATCGCTCTTCTCGTGGTACGAACAAAACGCACTCAACTCTTGCTCCGACTCGAATAGGTCGTCGATCGATGTGCTGCAGTCAGTGTTGGCGATGCGATCAAACACTGCAGGGAAGTGGCTGCGAAGATCCATCAACACATGCAGCGCCTCCGACGTGTAGCGAAGATCTTGCTTCCATGTGTAATCAGGATCGAACAACGCAGAATAAGGCTTTGCGAGAGGACAATAAGGAAGCGGAGTGTCATAATAGCGACTGTACGGACACTGTTTAAACCAGCACTGAGCATATCCTACAAGTTACCTGAAATCTGCAAACCCACGAGGATTGACGTGATCTCGATGCACCCAATCCATCCCGATGTCATGATCATTCTGCGATGATTGAACCCTGTACCGAGAGACCAGCATCTCAACAGCATGACGAGGAATCTGCAGGATTTCGGCCAATTCATAGGATGTGTACCACCTCGAACGGGATGAGTATAGCGCATTACGAGAAGTGAGGAGGGGAAGCTGCGTCAGCTTGACTGTGACCAACTCATCTTTAATTGCTTCTATGTACCCCACAGCGCCTTGAAGCGAGTGAGAGGACATGGAGCCAGCGCCAAGGAATACAACACAGTCTCCCTTCTTAATCCGATTCCAAATCGGCTGGTCGTTCAGGAGAGTGAAGCGAGGATTTGTGATCTTCGAGACAGGCTGAACGAGCTGGAAGGGGAGCAGAATACACTCATTGTGATATTCATACTGAAGCCTTCCACTCATGCGCTCACGAATTAAGCCTGTCACCGGAAGAAGTTTTAAGAGAATGTTGACTTCCTGGAGATCGATTCCTCCCAGTCCAAGTACTGATGGACGTCCATTCAGTGCATCATGCACCATAAGCGTCATAATTCGCTGCACAGACTCTACAAGTGCTACACTATTGCTAGTGATCTGTAGTGTATTTTTCCCTGGCTTGAAAGAGATAGAGTACTTCTTCGTGATGATTCCAACAATGATAGCATAATGACTACACCACGACGGGTAGCAAACCATACGCTTTAGAGAATTCGACGCCAGTTTCTTCAATACCTTCAATGTGAGGTCAGCTTCTCGAATTCTTGGTGGGATCTTGATGACGGTGGTCGGATATCTACTAAACCTTCCAGTTGTCTCGATCCTTAGATAATCTAGCGAAGTATCACAGTTGGCGAAATCGATGTACATCGTATCTGCAAGAGGTCGGAGTCGCAGAACCGTTTCTTGAGGGCAGGAAGGCTTGCCTATTGTCGTGTTTTGAAAAGAGCAGTGCACTCGTTGGATATTGCGGAATAACGAGCTTTTGAAAGGGAACGAATAGCTTCCAAAATTATGACTGGAGTACTGGAACAGTTTCATGTGACCAACGCAATTACGCTTCTTCTCTTCTTCAGTGAGTCCAGCGTCCACATTCAACATGCGTATGGCATTCATTAGACGTTGCGCATCAATAAATGGGATCAGATTCACACCTTCCCACGGATTTCGCTTGTTGTTCATATCAATCGAGAAGGATTCGGGGTAGAAGTCGGCAACCGGAGATCCCTCCTGCACAAGAACACGATAGGACTTGGGCAGCAAAGACTGACTCTGAGGAGGAAGACAAGCAAGTTGCTGCACGAAAGGAGAGAACGGTGTTCCCAAAGAAAATGGCTGATACTCCCTACAGTTGAGGACTTTCCACAGCGATACATCCTATACTTGGCGAGATCGGAAGCAAAAGGAGAGTAGTGATAGCGATAGTACCACGACCAGCTTTGAATTCCACGATAATAGTAGGAAATCACCCAGTAGAGTCCCTCATAGTAGTTCTTGCAGACATCATTCAGTATTGCCCTGTTTTCTTTGCTTGAAGATGACAAGAAAGAATACCAGGAAGACATAAGTTCAGTTTAGCAAAGTAGTAATAGTCCTTGTAGTTATTTGCTTTATCCTTAAGCTTCGAACGGATGTACGCCTCCGATTTGATGATGGGAAGTCCTCCAGGCACCGCCCTCTCCGGATGAGGATCCTACTCATCATGTCTCGCAGCAAGTCTCACAGGAGGCGAACTCACCCGACCTACCGAATGATATGACTTGGCCTGCTCTGCGCGCGATGCGAAGACATAGCTCTCGGACTCCCCCACCTTTGCGAAGAAGCGTCGGAGCAAAGGAAGCACCGGCTTCGCATCCTCGACAAGAAAACCATGGGCTGATGAGATGACACTCCTACGATAGAACTGGAACGAAATGGGAACTGATAGGTGTCGATGATGTACTGAATCGATCCCTCTCCAATATCCAGCGATGGCAGTTCGGGAAGGAAGTCGTTTCCGAGCAAAATCATGATAAAAACGAAGTCGTCAATCAGTCGTTCGCGAGATTCCTCCGAGATCCAAGTCGCATTCTTCGGCTGCAGATCGTTCAGGAGATAGCAACGGAGGAGGGAGACGTGCAGGACTTCCCACTTGCTCTACTGTTCAGCAAGACGAGGAAACTCACCTTCGCAATGGCTCGATCATCGATCTCCTCGTGCTTCATGAATGTGAGGAAATTGATGACTTCTCGGAAGAGGATAATATTCACGTCATGAAGTGACAGAGAGAGAAGGATCAAGTCCGCATCGAGACCATAGATACAGTGACGAGAGGATGCGTTATAATCTGAACTAGTGCAGAGGTACCGAATAAATTCCATGATCTTGTGTTCCCCTTCTCCCGGAACAGTGTGAGAGGAGTACAGAATCTTTGTATTTCTCCAAAGAGGATCGTCCGAAATCTTCTTTCGAATGAAGTACTCAATTAACGAGTCCACTTTCACCATGAACTCAGTTCCCGGAGTGATGCAGTTCGAGTCAAATACCTCTCCAGTATATCCAGTCAACTCCATTTCTTCACAGCGATCACATATTGTCCGAAAACGGCGCGAACGTTGCTGATTCAGTTTTGCGCGCGGAGCAACACCATCCACAGCAATAAACATCAACTTTTTAGGCTGGATCTGCTTGAAAATGTGAGAAATGTATCCCATCACGTAGGAGGCCACTTGGTCCGTAGATGGCACTTTTCCTAAGGCCGAATTTCCATGTGTAGCATTATGGATAATTCCATTTACGTCTAGGTAGAGATAGTCGCAATGAGGCAGATATTCATTCGAAGTTACCACTTCATTAATGAGCGGATATCTCTCTGACAGGTAGCGGTAGAATTTTGGGATTCCCATGAAGTGAGGTAAAGAAATGATATGTTCTATTTTTATCACAGTGAATGTCTAAATGGGTTCAACACTCCACCGAGACAAACTAGATCATAGAGTGCTATTTGAAAAACACTTAATTCGTTCTATGGGAAAACTCTCTCTGGATAGAACTGCACGCAATGAGAGAATTAAAACAGGAAAATGGGTAAAACATAGGATGTCAGAACACTCGTCGAAAATGTGTATTTCCATGAATCCAGCAAAGAGAGAGTTTGAGCACTTATAAATAGGAATGTTTGTGAAAGTGACACAATTCATTCCCACCTAGCATGCGCTCAACGTGATATCCACATTCAGAAAGTCCAAAAGACGCAATTAATAGTAAAATCAATTATCAAGATTCTAGAACAGGAGAAGGCTGAAATGATCATTTTCATGGATAATCACGGTTTTCAAAGAGTGGAAACAGGAGAAAGAAATGATACTTCATAATTTCTTTGTAAGTTTCTTTGATTTAAGCTATCATGTCCGTTGTTCTTCCTGAGTGGGCGATTCTATCTGTGTCTGATTCCTAGTTATTGTGAAGAGATGTTGAAGGTTCTTCCTGACCCCAAGCACGTCTGGAAGTACATGCTCGCTGTGACCCAGATTCCTCGTGGATCGAACCAGGGTGACGAGAAGTGGCGCCATCATAAGATTTTGAATTTCTTGAAGGAGCAGGCTGAGAAGCTGGGATGCGAGACTTATGTGGATAAGGGCGAGAACCTGATTGTCCGCAAGGCTGCTACTCCCGGCTGCGAGGATAAGCCTATTGTGTGTCTGCAGTGCCATATGGATATGGTGGTTCAGAAGAATGATGACGTGGACATCAACTTCGAGACCGATCCTCTGACTCCCCGTATTGTGGACAACAAGTGGCTGATGGCCACGGGCACTTCTCTGGGTGCGGATAACGGTATTGGCATTGCCACCTGCTTCGGCATCTTGGAGGACAACACTCTTGTGCATGGACCTCTGGAGATCCTTGTGACTCGTGATGAGGAGACCGGTCTGTATGGAGCTGCGGAGCTGGAGCCCGGCGTCCTGAAGGCCAAGTACATGATCAACGTGGATTCTGAGGAGGAGAACGCCGTGTGCGTTGGTTGCGCTGGTGGTTTCAATGTTCACATGAGACTGCCCACACCTCGTGTGGAGGCCGAGGGTGAGGTGAGAAAGACTGTCATCCTCAACAACTTCTGCGGAGGACACTCTGGCTGCGATATCGGCTTGGGCCGTGCCAATCCTATCCATGTGATGGGACGTCTGTTGAAGGCCAACTGCTGTCCCTTCCGCCTGATTTCCGTGGACTGCGGAACTGCGCACAACGCCATTCCTCGCAAGTGCGTGGTGGACGTGGCTGTGCCCGCGGAGAAGGCCGAGTGCTTCGACAAGTGCATGCAGAAGCACTTCGATGAGTTCATGAAGGAGTATCACCTGATCGAGAAGACCGCCACTCTCGCCATCGAGGAGAGCAAGTGCGAGATGGTGCCCATCACCGCTGAGGCCACTCAGAAGTTCGTGAACTTCATCAACGTGTATCCTTTCGCCGTTATGAGATACTCTCCTTCGGTGCAGGGAGACATCGAGACCTCTACCACTCTGGCCATCGCCCGCGTGGAGAAGCCCGAGGAGATCTTCTTCGTCGCCTCTGTGCGTTCGTTCGCCCAGTCCCAGATGGACATGATGTACAACAAGATTCGCTGCATCTGCGAGATGGGAGGACTGCAACTGTCTGAGAGAATTGGAGCGTAGGTAGTTTGCTAATTTCTATTCGTGTTGTCACTGGTTGGCGACGGGAATCCGAGTTAGCGTAAAGAGTGCATGAATCGGATGGAGTCGTGACTGTGTGAGCGATTGTTGTGATGAATGCCATACTCACTTTGTTTAGTTATCCTGGATGGGAGCCCAACGTGGAGTCGCCTCTTACCAAGGACCTCGTCGCTGCCTACACTGAGGTAACTGGAAAGGCTCCTCGTGTGTACGCAATCCATGCTGGTCTGGAGTGTGGATTGTTCATGGAGAAGTACCACGACCTGGACTGCTCTTCGATCGGTCCCGAACTGAAGTTCCCCCACAGTCCTGAGGAGAAGTTGCTGATCGAGTCTGTTCCTCGTTTCTGGAAAACTCTGACTCTGACTCTTAAGAAGCTTGCCATGTAGATTTCCTGGTACTGTTTGTTAGAAAACAAAACACTTCAACGGAAGAAATATTCCTTCCTTCTCTAGGTCTTGCTGCTGCCCCACAGCAGTAATGAGGAGATTGATAAACGAGAAAAGAGGGGTGATCATCAGGAAGTCGCTACATTGCACCGCACACACATACGTACCTTTTCGCCGAGATCAGGGCAGGACACACGCATCTACAGATGTTATCGATCGTCATTTTGTTCGTTTCGCTATGAAGAGAGATCTCGTACCACAGTCGGCAAAGATAGAGCAGCGAGTAGTGGTTCATGGGAGGCATATCACAGACCAGTGCATAGGCTTCCTTCGGCTCCTGCCTGGCATTCACGCGGTTGACACTGGGGATAAACGACAGAGGAACTAAGCAGTCGTCGTCGAAGGAGATAGCTGAGGTGAGCAACGAGGTCAGTTCCTTAAAGTCGGTCAATGAGCGAATGAACTCATAGTCACCCTATGACACAGCACACGTGCACTCGTACCTTTCTGAATCGTTCGGAGTAGATTTTGCGCAGCTCCGCACTACCAGAGAGTCTGAACACGCCACTCTCCAGATGCGCCTTCACTGCGATCAGTCTCTCCACAATGGTCACAAAGAGCTTGGGAATATTCGGGTTGATCAGCGTCGACAGGTTCTCAGAGAGAGTCGATGACTCTTCGCAGCTGTCCGAGTTTCGCTCCAAGTCGAAGTTGACGGTACTCAATCGGTCCACACGCTGCGCCACATACTCCACGAACGAGTCGTGGAGATCCAGCGCAAGTTTGCAGTACTGCGGGAACAGTCGCTGCACTTCTTCGTAGAAGCTGCACGACAAGACCGCCTTCTACAATTGACGCGATCTGCTGCGGTTACCTTATCGCATTCTGCGATGGGAGGATGCTTCTTTCTCACCGATTCCGCCTCCTTCCTTCCCCACTCCAAAAACAGGTCGAGCATGTTCAATAGGGCGTTTCGTCGCTCTGAAGATTGGAAAAGAATGTCAATCGAGTGGCTGATCGACCTCGTCACGAGCGAAAAGCACCTTGACTGAATGCTGCACCGTTCGTATTCCATCAGGTTGCAGGGCAGTTGATCCGTGATTCGCTACGTCAAATCAACGGGAAAATCCTACCTGAATGTCTTGCAGAGGAATCACGCATCTCCAGTCACCCTCGAGCGCTACATGAATGCTGTCCAGAAAGGGACTCAGCCACAGATGACCTGTACTGTACACACGTGTTTCCGGTGTCTTGATGAAGTATTCAGTGGTCGTGTCGAAGAGAGAAAGTGGCTTTTCTGATACCTTGGGGAGCCGATGCGTGCTGCAGCCGAAGTTATTGGTTTCGGGTAGCAAGCCATACTGAAACATCCGCTCGGCCGTCTGTTCCAACGTGTGAAGATTTGAGAGGGTGTAGGAATAAGGAGCTCGTCTGCTGAGCAATGGAGGAATGTGGGAGAAGAGCAATACCTTGTACTGCTCGATGTTTGCTGCTGTAGGATCCGCCGGGAGAAACGACTCTCGTTCATGCACTGCGACACTACGGAGCAGTGCGTTGATGATCGAGCAAAATTGAGTGGAGCTTCCAACAGAGTCGATAACCATCGTCGTAGGATAGATCGATGAATAGAAGAAAAGGGACGAGTCTGGATTCCTACGAACACTCTTCGGAAACAGTGTCATCTGCCAAATAAACCGAACGAGATAGAGAATCGTACTGCGAAGAACAAGAGGAAGCTGAAGAACAGCCTGATAGACTGCCTCATCATCTTCGCATTCCACCAGTTCTTGCAGATTCTTTACATGTTCCGCAGGAATAAGACCGCCATCAACTGACCGGACCCAGTCACGTATGAGAGCCAAGAGAATGTAGGGATCTTCCTGAGCATCGATAATATCGTAGTTTCCCTTCATGAAAGACGAGTAAAGATCATTACATAATTCACTTGTTCTCTAAGAGAAGGATCAACAGAAGGTAGCGATTTGACAGGATAGATTAGATAGGCACGGCACTTGTTTAGTGCACTCACGATACGGAGAAGGATCGTAGGAACATAATGAGTAGGAAAATGATCTACGCATGAGTACTCAGTTCAGAACAAACAGTGTAAATCGATATGAAACGGCAGAAGAGGCTGGGTTTCGGTGAATTCATTTAAAAACGCAATAAACGATCTTCTTGTCATACTCGCGATTGTTTGAATAAGTGAACTACATCGACTTAATTCAGCCAACGACGTCACTCGAGAAAACTGTCGTTGATCATCTACATCCAATGTGGATCGCATCGATGCAATTAAAGTGTAACCGGTTCGTTTAAACCACACTAGCAATACTTTCAGATAGAAACACCATCGAATGCATTCCAGTTCTAGCTCGCAGCTGAGAGTGATCGCACGACGGTTCGTCAGCATCAACACCAACATCATCTCATCGGACTTCGACTTCTTCAGGATCACCTCCTATTCTCATATTTAACCACCGAATCTACCGTGATATCACTAAGAAGCAAGCTGTTCTCCGCCTCCTCTCCAGGTTTTGCAAAGCATAGTCTTTCCAGAGTGGCAGAAACTTGCAGAAGGCGAGTGCGATGAGACCAAATATTCAGTGTATGACGACTAAATACGCCACCACGGGTAAGTGTGCGCACAACTGTACTGCTATCAGTATCCATATTGTAAAGATCTGGAATCACTGCATGTTCTGTGTTACCAAATGAGGCAGTTTCCGGAAACAGCAGGTTATAATGAACGAGAATGCTCATTACATCTTCAAGACGAGTGAGGTCCTCCACAGAACAGTCGAAACTACGGAGAGTGATCGTTTCCTTATGTATTCGTAACAGCTGTGATGATGAGAGAGTGAAGCCTGTTGTTTGGCCCGTAATAAGGCGAAGTGCATTGACCTTCAAGCCGGTGAACTATGTGTGAACGAACAAACTTGATTCCACTTGAACTTCAGATGAAAAAAGCGACTTACAAATAAAATATAACACATATGTATAAAGGTTTCGCGGAGGAAGCTTCACAGATAGAATATAGTTAAACAGCCCCCATCCGCGTTCTTCAGAAACTTGCTTCATATTCGCTGTCGTCTGCTTCATCAGAAAGCAATAACAGTTCTCCAACACTTCATCCGATTGTTTAATATGCTGGACAAGACAGTCCAACAACGAAGTGGGGTTTCCTTGAATCGGTAAGTCACACATGTACATCATAATCAATGACTCCACTTCGATGCACGCCTGTTCATACTGTTCATCGACGATTAGCAATGGATATTGTGGAGCTGTAGGAGAGAAGTTGCTCAGCTCAGACTCCGACTGACGAACTCGACGATCCCGCGCAAAGTACATTGCTGCGTACTTCGAGAAGGGGAATTCAAACACAGGAGTGTAGTTTTCCTCTAAAAACTTGTAGATTCCATCGTTAGGAAGAATATTGATGAAAGGACGTTGGATCGAATCCTTCTTCACTGCGTTATACTCCTGGAAGACCATCTGCGCATCACTCCGCACCTGCAACGCTACTTCTGAAGAGATCTGGGAGACATCTGGCAGACTGGTCGTCCGTCCTACAATGAATGGTTCGGGATGCACCTACCCTTCGCAGGATTTCCACCAAAGTATGTAATCTGAATATCCTGGTGCTACAGATCACTCACAACCAGCAGACGCACAGTGCTGATGCCGAACTCCTCCAGGTACTGGACATAGGTCGTGAGACCCTCGTCGTTCGTCGAAAGAATGTTCAAATGCACAGTCATTGGAATATGGTATTTTGAACGAATTGATTCCGCAGCCAGAATCATCTCCTTCGTCACTTTCTTGTGGGAGAGAATCGACTCTAAAAACAGTTCATAAAACAGGTATAAAGTATCTTCTGCAGTATATTCTTCGGATAAGCGACAACCTCAAACACATACGCTTTCCAGAAAAACGACTGTGATGCCGAACAGAATTATACGCACTTCGATTATTTCGACTAATTGTTAAAACATTCATACCACTCACAGGGTTCTCTCCAATGATACACTACACATCAAGCACAAAATACAATATTACTTAGATAGACGATATAAGGATACAATAGAACGCGAATTTGAAGTGTTTCCATGAGCAGTTAAACGTAATGAAGAATCAGCTCTTCGATAGTACATTGAAGTAACAGAAAGAGTATAGCTAAGGGGGAAAAAGCCAGATTCACCGAGAGTAGTCAATCCTGCAGCCCAACCGTTTTCATAACAACGCAAAACATGTACATAATCACCCTCAACAAGAGAGACCTCATTGTCACCTCGCTTTTCATATCCCTTGATCACTTTTGCCATCTATTCCTCATCGCTAATATTCCATCTGTACATAATTTCGGTACGTTTCGTCACCGTATTGCATCAGATTATCATCCAATCGGTCATTGATTCCTGATGGGCAAGAACGTAACGTCTCGTGTGTTGTCTTATTGAAATAGTAAATCTGCTTTGAGTCAGGATCAATACACTTGACGTAATAGACAGGATGATTCATTTAGTATTATTGTTTAAGGATATGCGCGATTTCTGGAGTTTTATTATTCTTCAAATTCATGCCCAAACTCAAAATTAAACCGATTAGGGCAGTTCATAAGAAGATTAAAGTGCATCCAAAACGACATGGAAAGAAACAATATGGTTCAATAGACATTGCTCGTTCCTGTAAGTAACACTGCTTGATTGTCATCTAGTTCATCTTGATGGAACTCCATGCAGTTCCTACTGTAATTGTACATGTTTTATTCCCGTCTTTACTAGTGTTAACACGAAAGTGCTATGGACTGACTCAAATCAAGATTGACGAAGAGGACGCGCTAAAAAACGACTACTCTGTACTTCTTCAGCTCCTTCACGTTATTCTAAATTCGAAATCGTTTATCGAGTTCCTCTGCAGCTGCCGTTTTTATATATATGCAACAAACAGCACTAAGAAGAATTACTTTATTATGGTTCTCAGCTCATTTCTGCGAGATATCGCATTTGCTTCTTCGGACCTCCCTGCGACGATTAGTGCAAATCGCTTTGTCCACTATTGTCTCAAATGGATTCCCGCTCTACGGGAGGGAGTGTCTTCTTCTACCTTCCTCCAGCAGTACATGTACCGAATCGACGCAGAACTAAGGGAAATCAACTCCATTCGTTTTTTTAACTGGTGCAGCCGTTCCCTTCTCTCCTCAAGCTCGTGTAGTCTTCTAGAAATCCTCATAAAAAGTCATACCACTAAGAAATCCATTTGAACTTATCATTTCCCGCCATGGAGAAAAGACGATCCACACGAGTGCTCAGCATATAATAGATATCCCTCTTGTAACTTCAACGACAGTTTTATCGTTTTCGAAACCACTTCAACCTCAAATACGACCATCATTCCCCACTCTCATGATAGGAAAATCGCTTCGATCTCTCCAGGATCCGATTGTTCAGATGGGGTCATCACTGCTTTTACAATGTAAAAACAGCCAAAATGTGACTATTCCTCATTGGATCGTCCTTCCACGTCCAGATGAGAGCAATTCGGTAGCCACATATCTAGCCTGCACGGTCATTACAAGAGAGAACCAGGAATTTGTCACATACAAACGCTTGTTTCCATCCTCTTGGTTCAAGGCGTCAAGGCATTTTGTCTATGATCTCCATAGAGGTGGACGATGGATTCGAATGCGCGGCGGGACTGTAAGCGAGATTTCGGGAAACTTCCTTCAGTCGCTCGCTCCCTGTTATATTCACTACGAGCAAGTGTTTCATTGACCAGTTCGAGCTTGTTTGTTGAATGAATGAATTCTGAATTTTGCTCTTTTTTTGTCATCCTACATCTTTCACCCAGAAACAGGAGATTATTCTACCGAATATCTGTTATTGAAGTATGCCTGTAGGGAATAGCAGGGATCTGTGCTATTGTGTAGTACACTGACGATATCAAAGTTATACGTGGAATTGTGATTCTCGATGAGGAGGGAAATTCCATCACCAAGAAATACTATACAAATGATTTTCCGACTCCTGAGACCCAAGAAGCGTTTGAACAGCAGATCTTTAAGAAGTTCAAACCGGCGAGTGTTAAGGACGATAGTAGGATCGATTGTAACGTAATCACCATAAGCAACAATTGGTCTCCTTGATAAGTATATTGTGATCGGAAAGGCAGGTAACGATTGTTCTGTTTTTTTCTATGGATCTGAAAGCGAGAATGAGATGATTCTGATCACTGCAATGGATGGCTTCTATGAAGCTCTCAAATTGATTCTCAAGTCGGAATCTTGTCAAATAATGATGGTGTAGGGACAAACTAGATCGAAACGAAATGCTGAAGAGAATGCCATCTCTGTTCCTTCTGATGGATGAACTGTGCGATTCAGGGTTCCTTCTCTGCCTCTGCTAATATATAGTGTGTTAAAAGAGATCGATGCGAATATCTTAGTGCGAAATGTGGAGATGAGACAAAAGTGATTTCTTTGTTAACAAACAACTCCTTCAA
>JZRM01000002.1:0-66309 GCA_000963415.1 Blastocystis sp. subtype 6 | reverse complement strand
GAGGTATGCCTGGTGGAATGCCAGGTGGAATGCCAGGTGGAATGCCAGGTGGAATGCCCGCGGGAATGCCTGCAGGAATGGAAAAGCTCTTCAGTGACCCTGAGATTGTTGCTGCTATGCAAAATCCAAGAATTATGAACATAATGCAGGATGTAATGAGAAACCCGCAAAATGTTACCAAATATATGAGCGATCCCGATTTTTCTGCTCTCTATTCCAAGATCATATCGAAGATGGGACAACAGTGAGATGTACAATCAAGTGTTTGTTTTCAAACTCTCTTTCGACTTTGTACTGGCTCTTGGGAGTTACACAAAGAAAAAAAATCAAAATGTCTCTTTCTTCAACCGATTTATCTTTGCATCAAGCCAGAATGCTCTATATCAATGGCGATACTGATGGGGCGATAAAGATGTACTTTTTCCGAAATGTTAATAAGTAAGATATAAGGAAGTTATTAATGGATTCTATCTCTACATTGAACAGGACCCACAGCATGCCTCTTATTACACGCAATATGGTAATATGCTTTTAGAAGAGGCAAAAGCTATGCGAGAGCAGCAGAAGAGGAAGCAGCAGCACGAACCACAAACTACTTTTTACTTTACTCCTGAGGCACCCTCACAACCGCAACAGCCGTATCCTCAGGATCAGCGTAACCAATCTGGAGTAGTGCGCAATCAACCTACTCCACCTCCGCTTCCTCCGAAAGTACAAAACACGCAAGATAGTCAACTCACTATGAGTGATCTGCACTATGCAGCAATGGGAGTTGGGCAGAAGATCAAGCAATTCGACCAAGACTACGGCGTTTCCGAAAAATGCAAAATTGCAGCAAATGCCTGCGTGAATAAAGCTAAGGAATTGGACCAGGAATACGAAGTATTTGCAGTTCTTTCGCTTGATTGTAGATACGACAAAAGGCGATTAATATGGGCCATCAAATAAAAGAGTGGGATGAACGGAATGGAGTATCTAAAGCGATCATGGACGGTCTACACCAAGCTGCAACCTCTGTAACAAATGCCATTAAAGGATATGCGGACCAGTCTCGCAAAGATCTAAAAACTTCGACTTAGTTTAGTTTCTTTGTATATTGTTTGTTATCACTAAATTGAACTCTTTGATTGTTCCGCAAGAATCCAGAAATTCCCGCTACTCTTCGCCTGGAGAATAGCCTTCAATTTTTGTTCCCAAACCCTGCAGAAACCATGTCTATGACTATGAGAGCTCTCCGTATTGGACAGATGTCTGTCAAGAGTCTTGGCTGTTATGCTGCTGCCCAAGCTCCTGTGATTGTGAGACATCACACTCCCTATAACTATTCGTCTCCTGATAAACCAAAGAATCTTTGGGAGGGTCTGTGGAATGGTTTGGTTCATTTTTCAACTTCTATTTGTAGCTGATTCCACAAATCTCCATGAGAAGATCTTCCATTACAGCCAGTTAACTGCAGCGTGTCTGGTCCCCGTCTCATTTGTTCTGGCTCCTTCTGCTATTTGCGTACGGTGATTTTGTAGATTTCTTATGCCTAGGTCCCTATCGATTACATTTTGTGTGTGTTGTATCCTCTGCACGGATGCATCGGTATGAGCCATGTGTACAGTGATTACTGCGGCCCTGTCTCTCTTCTGTGTAAGTGTTACTTGTAGATCCTTGGGAAGACCCTCAAGATTGCAACACTGTTCATCTCTCTTCTTGGAATGTTCGGCCTTCTGTTCCTCAATGCTACCTCTGATGGTCTGACTGCCACTATCAAGGCTTTGTGGAGACCCAAGATTGAGAACAAGAGTGAGTAAATGCTGATCGAAATACAATATTCATTTTGCTTGTTTGAGAAAACACACGTTCAACTATACATTTTTTCAATCTCTTTCGAGAAAGCGGAACAAATGAAGCCGCGTTTCATTTTCAAAGTAGGAGTCAACTCTCCAGTAGCCATCGAAAAATCGCGCTTCAAAATCGAAAACTTCTGAATTCTACAAATAATCCTCTGCTCCAAATCTTACTTCTGAGCATTACTAAAAGCTGTCGTGTTATACTTCTGAATCACGTCATAAAAATACTGTTGCACCAGAGGATCTTCTGCAGCCTCCTCAGCAGTCGTAGCAGAGGACCCGAGTGTCTTCATGAGCTCCTTCGCCTCTCCGAGCAGCTCTCCTTCCAGTCCCTCCGAGTCCCCAGTCGTGCGACAGTTGAGGGTGAGGAGCACCGTCAGGTACTTCCGCTTGTCTCCGATCAGCACCACATTCGACAGGGCCGGTGCCAGTCGCTTCAGCTCCGACTCGATCAGAATAGGAGGGATGTTCTCGCCTCCAGCAGTGACGATCAGCTCCTTGATTCGTCCCGTGACCTTCCAAAACCCATCTGCGTCCACCGATCCACAGTCTCCAGAGTGCAGGAAACCCTCGTCGTCCACCGCTCGGAGCGTCTCTTCCGGCATCTCCAGATACCCCATGAACACGTGTCTCCCGCTCACGATGATCTCATTGCTTCCGGGCACAGTCTTCACGATCGACCCTCGCATCGCCTTGCCCGCAGTGGCCATCTTCCACTGCCCGAGCGTGTGGAACGTCGTGGGTCCCGAGCTCTCCGACATGCCGAAGATCTCGAACACGGGGATGCCGAAGGACGCAAGGAACTGAACAGTGCCCAGATCGATGGGTGCGGCAGCGCTGAAGAGGAGTCGCGCCTCGTTCAGACCGAGTCGAGTGCGGATCTTGCTTAGAATCCGATCTGCGAGAGAAAAGAAGGTCAGTCGCTGCTTCTTCGTGCCCACCTGAAGATTGTTGCAGTAGATCGTGCCTCGCTTGCGGGCGAAGTTCGCCACAGCCCGCATGATCCACGACGCGTTGGCAAGCTGCGAGGAAATGGCCTCCACCATCTTCTCAAACACACGCGGAACCGTCACGAAGATCGTAGGCTTCGCTTCCTGCAGCGTGTGGACAAGACTGCCCTTCAACGCGTCAGGACGAGCATAGTAGAGCGGAATGCCCAGAATCATCGCCGCGAAGATGTCAATCATCTGTGCAGCGATATGGCTCAAAGGAAGGAAGCTCACAAGACGGTCGTGACTTCCGATATTGAAGTCCTTCTCAATGACACGACAGACAAACACGATGTTGTCATCACTTATCATTACGGCCTTCGGATTTCCCGTTGTTCCCGATGTGTAAATCAGAGAGACACACTGCCCAGGTTTCTGCTGGGAGACGCGTTCATCGATCACTGCATCCTCCTTCTCTGAGCCCAGTGCCAAAAAATCGATCCAGTTACGCACCTTCGCAACTCCTTCTTCGTCAGAAGGGAGTTTCACAGAATCATCAGCATTGTAAACAACAATCATTCGAAGAAAAGGAAGCTTGTTGCGGATTGCCAGAATCTTATTCAGCTGTGCCTGGCCGTCTACCACGATTATTGTCGACTTGCAATGATCCATTACATAAAAACAAGCATCAGGACCATTTGTGGCATAAATTCCAGTAGCAACACCTCCTGCTTCAATACAGCCATGCACTGCAAACATATACTCGGGAGCATTGAAGCCTATCACTGTTACTGTGTCAAAAGGTTTCAGTCCAATTGAAATTAGGGCTCGAGCAAACTGGTGAGCATTTTGATAGTACTGCGACCATGAATACTTCACTCCACGACAACTAATAAGTGCAGTACTATCGCCGCGCTCCTTGGTGACTGCCCTAAAAATCTGACTGACGGACTCTGGTGGATACGACGACCCCTCATCCACATTGGGACGGATTTCAACAATGTCATCAATATGAACTGCCCTATATTTGTCAGGAAGCGATCGCTTCATCTGTTAAATAAAAAAATGAATTATACTCTAGCTACGTCACGCCAACACTACTATGACAAATGAAACTCCTGATATGTAATTCACCAAAAAGGATGACATCGTCTTCTTCAAACAAAAAAATTATAATGAATAAACTACTTGCTCATTTTTCTCCATTGAGCTCTTCGGTTGTACAGTTGAACTACGCGTTTCCTTCTTTTCCTGCTTTGATTTTGCGCAAAAGCTCTGAAAATGCTTTATTATGCGATCATTTAATTCTGAAGTGATCGCCTCACAACCAGCACTTCCAGCACCCACAAATATGTCAAATCTATCATTGCATACGAGATAAACTCTTACTTGATTTCCTTCTTCTGTATTTCGTCCGAATACACCTTGTTGTACTCATCTACCAAAACTCCTCCAGAAACGATCAAACATCCATTTATATTAATATTGACATATTCTAACTTCACTTCATTTTCCAAAAGCAACGTCTGAATTGTATTCCAGGGAAACGAGGGTATTTTCTCCCCTAGTCTATTATTAATTGTCTGCTTCTCGCTTACTGTGTGCGGAACAGCCAGTCTCCTGCAAGTTTCCAAGCAATTGCCTGGCAGGAACGGTTTTGGTTCCCTCCTTTCACAGAAATGATCACGGCCTAATGTCTACCAACCCCTGGTCACTCACCTTATGATAGTACATCACTCTTCGGGTAATCGAAAATGCCATCTCCTTGCAGAGCGTAAAGATCGCATTATAAACGCGCTGGAGGTCAATCGTAGACTCCGCTGTTGGTGTTAGAGTCGTTTTACAATTTGTTGCCAACAAATAGAACTGATCATGTGCTAAAGGAGTAAGATGATGATCAGGCAACAATGGGATAAAAGTACTTTGAATTGCTTGGTTGAAAAACTACTGTTTATTTTCCCTCCAAAACACACTTCACTCAATATCGAACTTGGGATATTGGAATCTGTTGCGCATATCACGGTAATTGCTGGAACGTACGATCCGCAAAGGTAATACTACGCTTAGTCTCCGGAGACAACCCATACATTGCAATTGCCACCGATAGTGGATACTTCTCCGTCAATGCGAGTGATTCGACATGCCCCACTCTTTTGAATTAAGATCGCAACAAATACAAACCTCAACCAAACCACCTTGGTTAAAAACTGTTTCAAACACCTTGTTGCATGCGTTTCTGCTAGTGTACAAGGAAGATAAGTATCTGCGAAGCTGAGAGCAATGTTCATCATTCCAGAAATTTCGCTCCGTTTCATCGTAACTTACGTCGCTCAACGTCAGAAGCCCAGATTTCTGTGCCACAGTGTGTGCAATCCTATCCAATAATTCGGATGAAACGCCCGAAGCCCTTGTCAACAAAGGAAAGATTACAGCTGCAGAACTAAGATCTTGCTGAATAACAGAAGCTATTTCGAATAACTAGATAAAACTTACAATGCAACTCAGTTGCATAGGGACCTGAAGTAATCAGAAAATAATGGTTGTTGTCGCAACAAGCCTCAATCTGGTTCTTAAGAGCTATCTCAAAGGTGAGTTCCTCTTGTTGGAAAGAACGCTCTACCCTCAAAAAAAATAACAAAAACAACGATTATGAAACACTACAAACTCACTTCGAACACTCCGACTATTGACTCCAGAGGCATTACTCATTCCTGCATGAATGCGACTAAGAATCGTAATTCCGTCGAGAGGAGGTTCCACGTTCACTGTTTCTGTGGTTTGCAGAAAGGTGATAGAATCAGGGAGGCTCTGCTCCGTCTCAGACTTCGAGTGTGTTTGTGGATCACTGGGAAGCTTCGCTTTCTCTACACGACGCATGTTCACAATCATCACAGGCGTTGACTTCGAAGGAGATTCTGAAACGCCAATCTTTGGCGGGAGAATCAGTTGAAGATCTGGAACAGAAAAAATGCCTCCCTCCTTCACCTACAGTTTGCCAAGGGGGAGAATTTGTACAGAACAATACGAAGGTTTGCTCAGCTCGTACTCTCCAATGATCTTCAGAAGTTTCAAGGTGTTTGTTTGACGGAGGTAGCGATCGAGTCCGTCCAGCTTCAGACACATGCGGATGATCTACAATTCAATATTATAAACACGAAGACGGGCAGATACTTGTAGTGCCGTAAGTCGTCGGGAAATGGAATGACCTCCATTTTGGATCTCGCTTTTTGCTTCACTGTAGTTTCTCCGTCCATCATCGAGACATATCCCAGATCATCCTTCGGATGCGGAATATTGCTCTCTCCCGGAATAAAGGCATTCATCGCAAGCGAGGAATCTTCCACATTACCGAGATGTGATGGTTGCTTGTCATACATGAACGTACCCTCCATGTTTCCATTTATCGGAAAATTCACGTTCACCACTGTGGCAGGATCGCCTGTAGAAGAGGAAGGAGCCTCAAACTCCTGAGAACCATCCTGAGGGAAAAGAGAGGCAAACGCGGTTTTGCTTTGAAGTTTGCTACAAATTTGATTCCATAAATCGTGGATATTTCGGCGCCAAGCGCGACGTAGAATTGGAAAATCAGGATTACGCTCATCTGCTTCCCACTGCTTCTCCATCTATTTGTCAATACTGCACTTCTGGCATACAATTGCAATTCGCTCCATTACTCCTGTAACACGCTGGAAATCTGTTATGGCTCCACCACGACCCTTCTCGGTTCCTTGTTTGTCAAAATAGTTACATCCAAAACAGTGCAGAATTTCTACTAGACACTGATAGTATTTTGTTGGATCATTCTCGATTTCTTCTAAGGAAGGGAGATGACTTCCCTACAAGTTAAACTCGTATTCAAAAGCCAGACTTCAGTTTTGCTATACTCAGTTGTATGATAAAAACGATTAATCCCTAAACGAATCAATTCCTTCTTACCGACACGCTTCTCTGTAGTGTTCTCTTCCTACACTTCACTCTATTGCAAATGACCAACATTAAGCTTGAACCGTTTCAAAGGAGCAAATCCTTCCTGTTGGATCGGCTGATCTCTGGCAATAGAATTTACCGACTGCTGGATTACTCCCTCGCCAACGCTTGGTTGAGAAACAAAAGTCGATTGGTGCGCTGTGCTAATCGAGATGGCATGAGGAGATTGAATAAGATGCTGCGGATTTATATTGTTTGGGAGTGCAACCGACGAATCGGTAATTACCGGTATCTGATTCGGTTGTGAGTAGAACGGTTGCTGTTGCAACGTCTGATTTCCTTCAGTTCACTATCGATTCACAAAAATACCTTGTATCTGTAAATCAGGTGCTGGCCTCAAGCTTTGTTCATTCTCAAAGTTCTGGATGAACATAGCCATGAAACAGAAATAATAGTTTATAAGAAACAAAAAAATAACATTAGTGGTTGATCGTAATTCTCTTTCTTTTCCTCTCTTCTTCCTCATCCAAATCCTGTTCCAGTGTACGTTTCGAAAAGACAGGTGTTGGTTGATTCTTTTTAAACACGTTAGCAAAGTACTCCACTTCCTTATCCTTCTTTTTATCCTTTTCGTGTCGAATCAGCGCTTCTCGAGGATCCATGTCTACACTGAACCACCGTTCCAAGCCCTACTCAAATCCTCCTTATTGACTCCTGACAGCACCTCTGCCTCCTCGAATCCGAGTCCCTGACCTCCGCTGATCATCGGCAAGCCAGTCTCTGGAATCTTCGGTCCCGACTGCTGCCACGCGGTTCTTCCGCCCGAGTGGAGCAACTCCTGGTAGGGCGCAGCGTATCTATGTGTGAGAACGATCACTCGCTTCAACGGATCTGGCTTTCCAGGCCGATTGTCTCGCTTCTTGGGCTCGTCACGACTGTCTCGCAAGTCATCGTCATTGCTCTCGGGAGCGTAAATCACATTCTGCATGTTGCCGAACTGCATCTCCACCCTCTTCTTCTTCTACACGTCATCTCGCACACGCGGGTCTACAGTGCGACCCTCCACCATCACAGCGCCGCGCAGACTGAACTCAGGATCGTACAGGCAGTGCAGCGACCCATCGCGCATCCCCACAATCATCTGATTGAGCTTCGAGTGCCAGAGAATCGAGAACGGCACGAGTCCGCTAGCAAACTGATGCGAGAAACTACGTCAGAGCGAGCAGAGAGACGTACAGGGGCTTCAGAGTGCCGTCAAACACGTCGTATATGTTGATATGCGAGCTGGACGGGTTGTCGAGGTCCGTGGGCACCGCCATCGCCATCAGCTTGCCATCGGGCGAGAAGGTGATGTTGCACCCGTAGCCGAACGTGTTGATGTTCTTGTACTTCTTCAGAGGAGACTACACTCGCACCCACCGCCAATCGCTACCTTGACGTTGCGGATGTCCCACAGACACACCACGCTGTCCAACCCGCGCGAGGTGAACACCTGTCCCGAGGGGTGCAGGCGCAGGTCCACCACCTGGTCGCTGTGGGTTGCGAAGTTGGTCGCCACGGGCCGAGACAAGCGGTTCCGCTCGTCATAGACAACCACACCTCCTTCGGTGCACCCGAGAATGATCTGGTTTCCGTCGAGGTTGTACACCCCGCTTGTAATGCTCGTTCGTAAACCTCTCTTGTTCTTAACCTGGAAAACGCGGAGGGACTCCAGCTCGTTGAAAGAACAAGTGCCATTTAAGTCCCAAATGCGGCACGTTCCGTCAAGGGAAGCAGTCATGACTGTATCGTATTTGTTTGGATGCCACTGAGCAGCGCGCACGGTATTTGTGTGACCAGGAGTCTTTGTATTGTCGAGAACATAGGGATTTCCCTTAATGAAGACAATTCTCTTGTTCCCGTTTTTGTCATATACTACAGGCTTTGCATCTGCAGTGGTTGCAATAAATTGGTCCGAAGAAGGACTATAGTTTAAACAGAATACAGATTGCCCTTCGGCTACAGTAAATTCACTAGAGTCATGATCCAAACAACATTTCTACTGGAAAGGACCGTGTTCGACGGTCATGCCTCCGAAGTCATACATTCGTACGACATGGTCACTACTGCCAGAAATAACTCGCGCACCAGACGAATCCCAGGCAATGCAATTAATCGCTTTCGATGCTCCTGTCAACAGCAACTCTTTCTTTATCGGAATCCTGAATGTCTTGATTACTTCTTCTGACATGGTTTCCAAGAGCTACAACGAACGATTTATGATAGACCAAAATACACTGGATTTTTGGAAGCATACATTTGTTTATTTTGTATGATATTCCAAGTTTAAGGAATGAGCAATCCACAGTCGAGTCAGTCTGGCCAGTTAGAGTATATACCTTTAATAGGAGTGAATTGTAGTCATGAGACTTTAGATGTCAAGCAAAATGATATTTCAGGCCAAAACGATTTATTTCTGTTACCATTTGTTTCAGATATGCTGCAGCGGTCATGGTCTGGAGAAGGAGGACTTATGCTACGCCAAAGTCTCGAAAGGAGAGATGCGCAGCAAAGTATGCAACGAGACACGGCTGCCGAAGATCCTTTTCTCACTACTTCTCTTAAAGGATCTTTTCGTGGATTTGGGGATAGTGTTTTTGGTCAGGAAAACCAGGTATGGTATGTTCTTTCTGTACTATATAGGGTGGTGAGGTGAACGAGATTCAATTCAATACTTCTATCAAAGCTGATGATGTCAATTTTCCGCATGTTCCTCTGTTCTTTAATCTAGAAGAGTCGTATAACCGTGGAATGGATAGTGGAGACATGCTAAAGAACTCTTTCTCTGCGTAGCTACTCTGCTCAAGGATCATGTATAGCGTGGATGCAGCAGGAAAAAGACTCAATGAGTCAATAATGGAGTCTTCGAATCACATGGACAAAATGTTCGATCTGCGCAGCTCTGTTTTGATTTTGCTCTCACTTCATTCTAGAATTTCTCGCAGCGTGGCTTCCCATTCACCCCTTCTAAGCAGGAAGAAATCCCCTCCATCAAGATTGATCAGTTTATGTCAAATCAGGCGAGTCTTCAAATCCCCGAAGCTCCTGACTCCGAAATCCCCATGCAGCCACTCTTCAACACCTTGCTTCCTCCTCCTCCCATCGCTTCTCATACCAATTACCCTATGTTTGATCAGCAAGACACCCCTTCTCTCTTATCTGTGCCTTCCTATAACCCTATGCATGATCCTGCCGCTACTGTTGCCAATCCCTCCAGTCCTTCACAGTTGATAGCAGGCAGTATTCTTATGGAACCAGTGCCAGGTAGTCCTGGGTACTACAAAGCTGTTGGAACCATCGCTCAATCTGAAAATGGATTGGTTGTTGGGTCACCTTCTGTTGGATCTCCTATAATCGGATCACCTATTGTCGGATCGCCTATAATCGGATCACCTATACTGGGATCACCTATACTGGGATCACCTATCATTGGATCATCTGTCATGGAGTCATCTGTTGGATCACCCACCATTGGTTCATCAACAACCGGATCACCTACTCTTGGATCATTGACTACTGGATCATCGACAGACTTCCCAACAGAATCATATGTAGTGCCTTCCTATATTGGAGCAACTTCGGGGAGAAGTGCAATGGAATCGTCAGCAACTCCCTCAACAACCCCATCTCATCGATTCCACGAGAAGAAAATGATAGAATTGAAGGGAAACGTCGACGGGAAAACTGTTATAAGCGTGATGTAATTTTGGATAGATGTAATGACACTAGACCTGATATGAAAGTACCCCGAAAGAGTCACAGATGGACTGATGAAGAAGACAAGCTGCTGATTGATGCTGTGAATCAAGTTGGGACTACGAACTGGATCAAGGTGAGCAAGTGTAAGTATTATGAAAGAAACTAAAACATAGTTGTTCCAGGACGTGACAACACGCAATGCATGCAGCGATACATGAAGGTACTGAAGCCTGGTCTGAAGAAAGGAACATGGAGTCGAGAGGAGGACGAATTGTTACTCAAATGGGTCAAGGAGTGTGGAGTTGGTAACTGGGACGCTATCGCATCCCATATCGAAGGAAGAAGCGCTGGAAAATGCAGAGAACGATACACAAATTATATAGGTCCTGGAGTGAAAAAAGGGTAGAAAATGAGGATGAAATGAAGGGGTAGAGACTGGACAGAAGAAGAGGATCGCTTAATCTTGGAATTGCAGAAACAGTGGGGAAACCGGTGGTCTGCAATTGCACAAGTAAGAGAAGGAACTAAGTTTAAGAATAGAAACTGCCTCAAAGGACTGCAAATGATATAAAATCTAGGTGGAAATCATTGACGAAGAAGGGAAGAAATAGTATCAGTCAAGATGGTGTAGTTGTTTACAGTTGTTTATTGCAACAATCAGAGTAGAACTTATATCCAATGGTATACAAATCTCGAATCCATGCTTGGATGAACTCGATATCACGCAACTCTAGAATTCCACGCTCGAACATCTCGATATACATCTCTTCAAGGATCTTTGGAATGGTAGTATGCTTCGGTTTCCATTCATTTAAAAACTTCAGAAGTGCTTCTGTCTGTGTATAGAGAGGCATCTCTGCATCAAAGTCCTTTATCAGGCGATGTTGGTTTCGAATATGATTGACGATTGCAGGGCAGAAAGCCATGTAAGAATCTTGCTCCCACATTATCTTCTGGGTGAAGTAAGATCGCCAGATATCAGAAACGCGACCATGCACGGTCATTGGTAGCAGCATTCCCCAGAATGTCTTATATTCGAAAAGAGTTGATTGAGCATTCCAAGGAGAGAAGGACTTTTTGCTCAGAATAATACAGTAGTTGATGCTCTCATCGAATGTGGCTGGAATGACACTTGTAATACGGTAGATTGCATCGAGATCAGGATTCACGTTTTGCAGGTATTGAATCACTCCTATTTTGCCTACACGACTTGAGGGACTGGAGGAATCTTCTTGTGAGAACACATAATCAGAGGGAGTCTTGATCGCCTCCAGAGGATATCCTCGAGGCCAAATATACTCTCCGTTTCGATTGAGGTAAATCATGTATGGATTTGTCACATACTGCGACGAGTTCACGAATTGGAACGATTTCTCCTCCTTCTCATACACCTGCTGTATAATATGCTTGGTGGAAATGAGCTCATTGTCATCATCGAGATCGAAGATTTGCTTCGCACCGTGCTCGATAGCATAGAGAAAACCAATATTCTTACGAGCAAAGTGGTTCCAAGGAACCAGCTTCATAATGTTATACTGCAACTTCTCTTGTTCCTCCACCGTTAGATACACAACATGAGAACGATTCACATCATAGTCATTAGGAGATTTTTTGTCAGCCACAACGACAAGGCAGAGCTTCTCATTCGATTCAGCAAGCTGCTTCACTACAACTGTTGGATCGTTGACAGAAGTCACCACAACCCAGTTATCACATATCATTCCCTCCGGCTTTGAAGTGTTATTAAAAACTAAATCACTTTTCCGTAGTCTTGGTCCATTATAACTACGCTTCTTATCCATCTCGAACATGCTTCCTGTAACAGCATCGAGCATCTCATTTACGTTGCACAGTGATTTATCACGGACCAGTGACAGAAAATAGGGAAACTGCGATTCCACTCGAGTCTCGAGATATGTGGACAATACTAATGCGATAATAGTGCTGACAATAACAGTGCCCAATAGACCTAAATATCGAGTCTCCATAGAACAATAATAGACAAGGAGTCAAAATAAAGGTCTGCTCTAATTAAAATTGTGATTATCATAACAAACACAGAACTTTAACTCACAGGGCATCAAAGGGCGAGTAATACCCAATGGTTTATCCTTAATGATGTCTGACTCTTGATACAGGGGACTATGTGAAAATATCTGCTAGAACTTACTTTTTCAAGTAGTTGTCTTCCCAAGTTGTCTTTTCCGCTGTGATACGATAAAATGGGATACCTTGGTTTGCATATGTTGTACGTGTCACTTTTCCTACATTGTGCATGTTTTTACAATAAACCTATAGCTCACGAAAATATCAAACGCATACAACACCATATTCATCATGTAATCCATTCCATTTGCGCTTCACCAGAATTAGTGGATTGACAACGAGGCGGCCTCCAGCATATCTGGATATCAGCAAATTATTATTACCAACAAGAACTCATCATCATGAACAAGTAACTCGAAGCATTTTTTACAACGTAATCCGTAATGCTGAGTATGTTGTAACTGGTCTGTTTTTTTCGTGCTAGATTGGACATCTTTGGAACTTGGAACAAAGTCCATGTCACGGGTAAGCTTGTCGATCGTATTGATTATTGGAGTGGTTTTTTCTTTTGCTTCCACTTCAAGTAAATCGATGCAGTTTGAATGGACTTCCTTCTTTTCCTTTATTAAGTTGCGGTGGATCTGCTCGTAGCACTAAACATGAGAAAACACTAGAGGAAAGACATCATGACATAGATAGAGTTTACAATCAATGCAATGATATTGAACCTTCTTCTGGTTACAGTGATTGCAAATAGAAGGACTTATCACAGATTCTAGTAGTTCTGATTGTTCTGATACTTCCTGTCCGAGTTTTTCCTCTAAACTAGTACTCCTATCAGATAAATTCTGCACATTTTTAATGGAAAGGGCGATCAACTTTCGTTGTTGCTTCTTTCGTTGTTTCTTTTTATTTTTCCTCTTTTCGGCTCTTGACAAATTCAATTCCATGAAACAAAGAGAGAGAGAAGAAAAGTATTGCAACAAACAATCACACATAGCATTATAAATCACAGCAAACACTTCATCAAGAGACAAAAACGGTTTCATATCTTTTTCACTCAGTAGCCGGTTCGTGGTTACAAACCGGTAAAACCGCTCATACAGATGTTGCTGCAGTTCCACCTCGCCAAAAACTGAGAAGTGCTGATAATAGGCGTGCAAGTACAGTCGGTAGAGTCGTCGAAGCACCGTGGCTATGTCCTTCATGATGCTTCCAGAGTCTTGGGTCTTTCTATCAATAGAAGTCGTGCCAAAACATACTCTTCGACCGACAGCTGGATTGCACCCAGGCGGATGATGCTGTAGTTTATGTTGTGGTAATAATAATCCAATGCTGAACACTAGAGTCGACGCAGAACTCAAAAGCAACCTTTTGGGTTTGTGTATGACAAGAGCACATGTATTCGAAGTCACTAGAAGCGTTCATTATGCTGCAATGGTCACGACATCCGTCTCTCAAAATGAGAGACATAAGAAGCTGACAGTCACGCAAGATGTCCCTATTTAATACCAAAATCCAACGATACATTAACATACACATGTACCAATAGAGAGGCGGCATACCCTCGGGCACAGATATCACATAGGAACAGTCATAGTCATAGAGACGTCCATACTGCTCAGTTTTACGGGACTGTAGGATCTCTTCACACTTACACGAAAGATTATCACTATCAGAAAACGTATAATCACGCAAGATCATTTCTGGGAAGTCTGAATGAGAAGTACCTATAAATATGAGAAGTACATCACAAGAGAAACCAGGAACAAGACGATTAACTATAGAGTCAATAGCTTCATTGGTAATATTCCCAATATCCTATGTGTCACAGTTAGAATAACAAAGCTACCTTATCTAATTCTGTTGATTCTTCAACTATACTAAAGTCATAAATACCATCATATCTAACATCATACTCTGAAACATAGATTACCCAGTTAATTTCTTGATTTTATGTGCATAGTCTCTCTTCTCATTCTCACTTTCACTTGTAATGTATTTCATAAGCAATGCAGACACCTATTACTCAATACACCAGTGTGCTGAAATACAAGCTGCATGTCACACTCTGTTGAACTCATTAGGCACAGAGAATAAGGCCTTGTTACAAATACTGGAATTCCAAAAGAGAGTCACTGAGTTGATGATCGATATACTCTATATTTGTCGAGAGAAGTGTGAGGTATCGTGCTATCACTATTTCCGGAAATTGTTAATCGTCTTCTACAGAAATAACCCTATTCTAATTTTTAAATGGATCCTGTTGCACTTCAATCTTTTTTTGACATCTGTGGGAAGTTGAAGGTGAATACTACTTATGGGGAATTATGGTTAGAATACAAAACGAACAGGATGGGTGTATCGAGATGTCAATGATCCTGAGTCTGTTGCCGATCACTCATGGAGAGTAGCTATGATGTCTTTTTTTATCGAGGACCCTTATATCGATAAAGTTCAGTAATCCTTGTTCTAGTATCGAAACCTGTAGTTGTATGAAAATGGGACTCATTCATGATCTCGCAGAGAGTATTGTCGGTGATATTACTCCTGCAGATAACGTTTCTGTGGAAGATAAGCACTCTATGGAAAAGGTACACTGTGGAAGTAATGTCTGAATCAAAGGAAGCGTTCTCTAGAATCACTTCTGATTTTCCACAACCGTTAAAAGAAGAATTTTTAAATCTCTGGATGGAGTATGAAGAGCAGAGGACTCCAGCTTCGCATTATGTTTTCGATTTTGATAAGTTAGATATGCTAATCCAGGCAGATAGTTATGAGAGAGGTAGTAGTATGTGCTTGTCGTACCATAGATCAAGGAAAGGATTTACAGGAATTTTTCGATTCCACCGTAAGTCTTTTCAAAACGCCCTATGGGAAGAGTGTAATCTATGAAGTTCGTTGTTATGTATAGCAAATAAAACTGCTGATGGACCGAAGAAACGAGCGGTTATCAAATCACTTGTATCTTTGTTAACAAACAATCTACACTTTCACAGCATTTACTGTACTAGTATTTTTATCTACGGGCAATTGCTTCTTCGTCCTTCTCACTCCACCCTTTGCCTTTGCCTTTCTCATACGAAGCAAAACGAAAACTACAACAAGAATAATGATGAGCAAGACAACAATGAGTGTCACCATTATTCCAATAGAAACACAGAGTCCACTAATACCTTGCCACTGCGCACCAGTAGGAGTCAGAACGCATGAACGAGATTGGGTACCCACATAACTACCCTGAAGAGCACAGTCGTAAACCGCCTTCTCTCCAACCTTTGTCCTTCCGAAGTTTCCATCCGGAGGACAGTAACCCTCTTGGATTTGAATATTAACTCTCACGAATGTGGTTGATTTTTGATTCTTTGCCATAATCGTGAGTACCATAATATCGCATTCCTCTGTGGGAACACCACTGATCTCTCCAGTTTCTGCATTCAACGATAGTCCACTAGGGAGGACTGAATCTTCTCCAAGATAAAACTCATCAATCAGGTTGGAATATATGGGCTCTCCAGTAGTAACCTGGATATCCTTGGTAAACTGATACGTGCTTGATGTGTACCTCAGATTCCTTGGAGCCTTCTGCTCACAATGATCAGTATTGATCTCTGAGAAGGTAGTTCCCTCGCACGTACGATAGGAATACCCAGAGTATCCATAAGGACAGCTGGATGGAGAAATCTGACCACTAGCTACAGCAGGGAAGCCATCCAGATCTGCGCACACATTATCTCCACTGATCTTGCAGTACATGAAATAATGCGAACTAAAAGTTGTCGTATCATCAGCAGGGACATCCACCTCAAAACGGAACTCCGTAAAGGAAGCAGTGCCCATAGGAACCGAGAAGGTATTACGTGACATAGCTTGCAGAGAAATGTTCGTACCTTCAAACGTTGTCGTCCACTCATCGCTCTCCTTTCGCGCATACAGTGAAAAGCCCCATCCCGAGCGATTCTCTATACTCTGCCAGCCGTAGGTGTTGAACTGGGAGCCCTCCAAGTTTTCTACCGCCCACTGCATATAAGCACCCACCTCATTAGGCAGATAACCATAAGTAGTGGGAGATAAATCGAAAGCTTCAGCTAGGGTAAATGAGGTAAGTGATGAACTCTCTGTTGTCGAATAAGAATCAAGGACAATCGAACATTCATTCACTCCAAACACACCTGTGGCATCGAAGGTGATGAGACTTACAGAAGTGTATCCAACCGGACGATGGACTTCGAAGGCAATCACATTATTTCCAGTAACACCACCAGAAGTAGCCATTACTATATGGAATACAGAGAATGTATTGGAGTCGTGGACTCGCATCGAAATCTGTGAAGAGGATGCATCGTCAATCAAGTTGAAACGAGCCACCTTATGACCATTGAAATACGCCACGATTCCTCCTGCATATCGCACACGAACATTGAGGACAGGATAATCATTAATGTCAGGAATCTCAAATGTTCGACGAAGGTAGATAGTAACTAGCTGGGACGTACCAATCATATTCGATCTCATACTGCGCCACTGTGAATCGTCAAAGTCCACTGCAGTCCAGTCATTGTTGCTCTGGTCATTGAACTTTTCAACCAGCCAGCTATCCAAGTTGATCTGGAAAGGAAGATAGGAGGAGAACCTGGTTACTGACGAAAAGACACCAGAAGGCAACTGGCCATTCTCGAACTTCATAGCTCCCATATCGATTGTGAGATAGTAACCACCAGGTCTCTGCCAGCCATTTGCAATGCTATCAATCACCTCCAGTGTGTAAATGTCATGCAGCAGACAGAAATCCGCGTAGTTCAGCTGGTTTGGTACCTGGAAGTAAGTGTTCTGCGACACAATCTCTCCATCCACAGTCTTACCACGATGAAGTTTGTACGAACATTGATCATTATTGACATCTGGCATAGCAACTAACGTGATTAGATTCTTTCCAGAGTGGCACACCACCACAGCAATAAGCAAAGAAACGGAAGTATCTCCTCCAGTAAACTTCTTAGCACTAATTGTATAAGAGCTAAGAGAAGATAAAACCGTAGGAGTTCCAGAGAGAACACCACTATAAGGATCGATCACCATTCCCTCTGGCAGTTCAGGAGTGATCGAGAACTCCATGTAGTAATTGCTGTTGGGGTAAAATTCGGCCATCTCAATACTCTGGTACACTTCGAGTATATCAGTCGAGTAACTGAGTTCAGGAACATCCAATCCCGTCGGATCTGAGAAGAGATTGATACGCGAGACACTCCAACTGCATTCTTCATTGCCAAAATTCTCAAAGCGATACTGATTGTACGGCTTGCTGTTTATAATATAGATCTTTCGACTCTGGCCCAAAAGAGACCAAGTCATATCCGTCACTGTACGCAGTGTAGTCCATTCTTCGTTGTCTGCATTCCGTGCCTTGAAGTCAAAAAATTGGACCACTCTATCGAGACTGGAGGGAGACATCTGAATTTCAATTGATGAAATCCACTCTCGACGATCATTATTAAAACTGACAGAGAAGTGGTTAGTACAGGTGAAACCAGAAATTGAAAATTGGGAATGGCCTCGTAAGAAAGAACCAGGATTACCATTTACACTAGTATACGTTACAGAGTATCCATCCAAAATACGAGCTTCTGGCTCTGATCCCATAATACGTACTGAACAGTCAAAACCAGATGTGACTTGGCTTGCAGTAGCAGCAACTAAAGCAATAGCGATCACATTCGAACCTTCCTTCAAATAAGTAATTGCAGATTCAGTCTCTGTAGCTATCGTCTTCACAGGAAGAGAAATCTGGTGATACTCCATCGATTCGTAAGCGTTCGAAGCGAGAGAAGAAGTAGAGAGACTACCTTCGATGTGATTTCTCCACACCTCTTGACCATTGAGGTACACGATCACTCCATACTGGTAACAAATGTTCAGGACAATTCCAGACTTGCTACTGACATTCGTAACTGAGAAAGTCTTTTTGTAAAGTTGAATTGCATTCGAAGAATCAGGATATGCGCCGAACTCTCCAAGTGTGAACGATGACGTGTCAGAGTCAGTCCAACTCGTTGGAACACTTCCCATCAAATAATACCATCCTTCGGTAGCTTGCACTGGGTATATAGTAGAAAAGTAAAAAGTGTTATAACCAAGATCCATGTCATGCCCTCCAGAAATAAGTGTCTCAGTGGTATCATCATCTAGGATTGCATAAATGAACATGGTTGACGTGGGCATCCATTCCGTAAGTAATGAAGTAGTTGTGACAGTGTATTGTGCTTGGGGCAGGCATAGATACGTATGCATCACTGTGTTACTGACTTGAGTTGTAGAAGGGGATAGCACATATACTACTTCGTTTGTTTCAGAATTCATGATCTCAAAACCTTCACGATTGGCAAATGTTCCATAACTTCGCATAATATCAACCATGATATGATCACAACCAACAACAGTGAGTGTAAAAGTACCTGTGTAAGTCTGGCCATTCATCAATGAGGTCATTTGGAAAGTAGTTTCCTCCAGCGTTGTTAATGGATTTCCAGAAATAATGCAAGTTACGGGGTCCAGTGTTAACCCAGAAGGCAATTCGGTAGAAAGCGAACAATTTGTGAACTCTTCAACAACAGGTCGAATAAGTACAGAATCATACTTAACAAGCGCGCTGTAAGATGCAGGAGTGTATATAATACTTGTTGGCACACCCACACTGCATACCATTGGTTGTACTTCATAGAGGTAAAGAGACGAACCAGCCACACCAGTCACACGCAGACGATATGAAGTATACAACGCCGAGTTAAAGAACCCGTATGCATGGGTTGCCGTTCCGCTGGTGTATTCCTGATTTTCCTTTTCAAAAATAGTATTCCAGACTCCCTCGTTATTTTGGCCCTCAAACGAAAAATCTGTTGGCGCATAGTTCAATTGTGTATAAGGATAAATGCGAACACCGTTTACGAATGCATAAGATGTATTGAAAGAATAGACAACATCGACCTCACTTCCTTCTTCAAAAAGAACAGACATATATGACTGTCGGTTGAAGTCAAACAAATTCAGACTATTGACAGCGGATTCATCACTTACAGTAAATGAGACACCCTCTGTCATTACATAACACTGTGTTCCAGTCGTTGTAGGAGCATAGACCGCAACAAAGCAATCAAAGTTCACCTGGTTTGAAGAAGACTCATAATGCAACTCCACAGCCATCACGCTGTCTGTAGTTGATACCTCGATTCCAGGACGAACGACTCCATGATATCCCGCTTCTTCATAACTGCCTTGCGACGATGTGCTTGACGTAATCTCTCCAGAAGGCATATGATCACGGAAAATTTCAACTCCATTAATATAAGCAACTAAACCATAACGATAAAAGAACTGGGCCTCATAAGCAGCCATCTCATTGATTCCATTGAAGTGATATCGGAAATACTGCGTTCCAGAGTAAGTAGATGAAGTTCCAGCTGTATAATCACTCCAAGCACTATCAGAAAAAGATACACTATTCCAACTATCTGGTGCAGATCCAGAACTCAGCTTCCAGGTCTGACCTTTCAAAATAGGATAATAAAGAGAAAGAGTATAGCTTTCAAAGTTTAGTCCTACCATCATATTCTTGAAGAATATATTTCCATACATACCGCTAATTTCAATATAGGAACCAGCTGACCATGCATCTCCCCAAGTATCCTTCATCTCAAAAGAATAGAGATGGTTTGAAGATGCAGAGATACAATGCTCCGTAGTAACCTCACTTGAATCAGGTATGTTACTACCTTCCACCAAGACAGTATCTCCATTCGAAATTGTATATGACTCTTCACTAGCTGTTGTCGTTGTCACTCTGAGTATCTTCAAATAATCTTCGTTGGTTGCACACTCCAATGAAGTCACGAAACTCACTAGATTGTTAGGGAAAGCGATAACAACTACCTAGTAATAGAGAAAGACAGAGCACCTTGGAATACATCAACCGAAAAAATGTGTGGTTTGATAATAGAGAGAACACAACCGAACCAATCAAATATCACTGTTTCATCACTACAATAATAATTTTCCTATATTATACCACTTTATATTGAATATATGGCTTAGTTTGTAAGTGCGCATACATTTTCAACAAAGAGAAAGTAAAGAGACTATGTAACTTTTCTACTAATATTCTTATATCCGCTTCCAACGCAACTAATTAGCACACCTCCTTCATCTCCATCAGGTTTTAGCCGGAAAACAATTCCAATCATTTCACGCAATAACCGGAGCATCTACCATGTACTCCACCTTTCATCCCTACTCCAACAGTGGTAGTAGTTAATGGTCCTGTACGAATCTTGCTCACGTCCTCGGGTGAGAAGGCCATTAACAGCACAGCTAGTGGCTGGTGGATGCTGTCAATGCATCCTCCTCTAGCGATCTCCTCTAGCAGTAATTCACTGCAGGCTGTGCCCAGTTCCTCGGCCAGAGAGCCATTGACACCCATCATTTCTGCACAGTAATTGTAGTGGTTCACAGTCTCGGCCAGGAGGGTGATTCCGTACCCAGGAGAACGTCCGCTCTCCGCTCCGACGTAGTGGTCTTTTGAGATATGTCTGATATGGCAAGGAAAAACAAGGAATACACGTCGGGGATAAACTTATTGAACAGGCCGCGACAGCTGCTGATCACACGATCTCCAAACTAAAGAAAAGGAGCACAGAAGGGATTACTATCGGAGAAACACGCAAGGTAAATGCAACACCTCGAACACGCTTCACAACTCCAGCATCAGTAAGATCGACGGGATCCAATTCACGCATCGTAGGACAGTTGAAGACTACCTCACCCCCACCCTTCAGTTAACGCACCATACTATACCTACCAAGGGTTCCACGCCTCGCTTTTTAATCTGGAGACTACACCCCTCTGTCACTCCCCACTTGGCCAACAGAGGAAGTGTTACTATTCGAATGATGTCAACACTGATGTCAACTCTGTTATTCGTGATCCCCTATCTATGTTATGTCATAACTAAGAATACAGTGAACACGATTTTTGTCGGAACCTTCCCAAACAGAACCAATGGAAGAAGACCCATTAAATAATATCCTATTCCTCTTTCCTCACCACAGTGAAACTGATATTTCCCTCCATTGATAAAACCTAAGACCTAAAAGCAAAAACGATAAAAACTACCAGGTTTGTATAATAAACGTGTTCCTGTTTCATTAATGTCAACCTCGCAACCATTCGACAAGGTACTGACCATTTTGACAAACTTCACTTCATAGTCTACACATGGACCTTGTAATCGAGTTCTAACCTTTCATTCCTGGATTCTCCTCATTTTCACGAATATCTGTAATCACAATAGGCTTTCTCGTCAAGGTAGCCACAATAATTCGGTAACGAAGTTGTTCAGCTATTCTATTACCAATAATAGTCACAGTATACGTCCCCTAAATGTGATATACCTCATCCTACTGGTTATTGAATGAAAAACCTCTGTCTCTATTCCCGCGGTTTTATTATTAAAACAAACAATCATTACCATGACGAAAAATCACCAAATCCTCCCATTTTAGGCCTTTTGGAAGAGGAAACAAGATCTCCCTGGTGTTGTGCAGTCTGCTGTTCAATCTTTTCCAAAATGCTTTGTCGTTTCCGCTCTTCTTCATCTTTCTCGTCGGCAGTAGGATCTAAATACCTTCCTAGACCTTTATTGGGCTGATTTTCTGTTCTTTCTATTTCCTGTTCCTCAGATAGCAAAATCAAAAATACAGCTTTTTCCTTCATTTTCTCAATTTCAATCTCTCGCTTCATGATGCGATCGAGCAGATCAAAAGGATTCGACAAAACAATCGCCTTCACCAGCGTGATAGGCTGAAGTGGGCGGTCGGACGCGTCTGTTTTGACGTTTTCGATCTCTTGCAATACACTCAAGCCACCTACAACCCTACGATCAACCAAACCGATCAGACCAACCTTCCGAACACAGAATGATGCTTATCGAGATGTGAGGCAGTTTTAAACGTAATAAAGAATTGACTGTTATTCGTGTCAGGACCACTGTTTGCCATGCTAACGATGCCAGTCCCTTTATGAAGCAGACTCGGATGAAATTCATCTTTAAATGGATGACCCCAGATGCTCTCTCCGCCTGTTCCAGTGCCTATATGAGAGTAGCAACGAGCACATCACCTGTCGGATCTCCTCCCTGGACCATGAAGTTCTTGATCAGCCGATGGAAGATGGTATTGTCATACTTCCCTTTTGCGCACAGTCCCAGAAAGTTCTCGGCTGTCCGAGGAACGAGATCGCAGTGGATCTCCAGATTGAGAGTCCCGAGACTCGTGACCAGTTGGACATATCCCTTCTTCTTCATGCTCCGAATTCGGTCGTAGCGACGCTTCTCGATCTCTTCATCTGTGGCGAAATCGTACTTATTCTCCATCTACAGTTGACGATTTGCAGTGAAAACTACGGTGATTGCAGACGATGTGAGAGAGGAAGAATATGCATTTGATGTTTGTAGAGAACGCGGGCGATTCTCCTCATATTTAGCTTTCTTTTCCAACTCCTCTTTTTTCTGCTTTTCAGATTTTGCTCGGATCTACATCTCACACAAGAAAGAGAAATACATCATCGATCAAGCGTTGCATACTAGGATTCAAAGTCACACTTGTATTCTTCTTGGTCGATTTTTCATCTTGAATGACATGATAAAATTGGGACACTTGACGATGGTCAGGTTTGGAAGGGTCCTGGAGAATGATGATATCGTCTTTGGTAAATGGTTCCCCAGAAATCAAATCTTCCCAGCTATTTTGGTCAATATTCAACTCCTTAATACAATCGTACAGATAGACATTCCCCGAAGTACGAATCACCGCAATTTTCGAATTATTTGTAAATACTTTATATGTTACAGGACAATGATATTCATTATCGGAGTTTTTATAGAAATGAACAGGGAAAAGATCCTTTAGCATTAGTTTCTTGCCTGTACACGGATTCATGTGGTGTTCTTTTAAATATTTATAGATATTCTTCTTTTCAAAGAGGAAACCATCTCTCGTGATTACACCATCCACAACGGGTTGAAAAGACAAGCAGCAGCAATTGAATGGTAAAATTTGCTTCTCATAACTACAAATGAGAGTAATCATCAATACGAACACTTCATGATCCTTTTTCCCTCCAAACTCCTTCTTCCATTCAGACTGGGTGATAAATAATCGATCTTTTGAGTGTTGCTTCTTTCCCATAAGAAAAATGATTTCTCATTATTAGTAAAGTGATATATATTTTGAACAAATCAAATACCAAAATAAAACAACTACTTTAATAGCGCATCAAGCATTCTACGCCTTAAATCCTAAAACGGATATTTACTTCATTTGCTGTTCAACATGGCTGAGACGGCGCTCTAGCTCACAAAGCCCTTGATTAACGTTTTCTCCTAAAATAAGTACAAAATGGCTGATTTATACCAAATTCCGTTATTTTATTCACGATTCGGTCTAATTGCAGAGAGATCGTTGCCAACTGCTCTCGTTGGTTCCAGTCTTTAGAAAAAACTGGAATATTGGATTCGTTAGCTGTAATACCTTCTTTCATAAACAATTCTGACAAAATATTCTTATCTATGTCAAGATCAAGTACTATTTTCTAGACTTTAAATGAATAATAGGATCTAGAAATCGAGATCGCAGGGACTCTAGACGTAGTCATTCTAGACACTCTCGCAGTGGTTCTGATAGAAGGAGGCATGAGCGAAGTAGAAGCAGAAGGTTTATTCTATTTTTCGACCTTTGATAGTGTAGTTACTCGAGTTACTCGAGCTACTCTGATTACTCCGATTATTCTGGATCATATAGTTATTCGGATTATTCATCTCGGTCGAATAGTCACGATCAAAGAAAAAACGAAGAAAGGGACAAGTAAGTGCATTTTCGAATGTTAAAGCGTAGTAAATCGGAAAATAAAAAGTTTGTAAATAATTGAACTATTCTAAAATAGAGTGATGGTGAAAGGACCCAATGGAGAATTAATTGAGAAAGAGGAACCAAACTACAAAGTCACAGGCGCTCTCGGCAAGGACCGTAACACTGGCGTGATGTACAACGGTGTTCTTCTGAAAGTATGTTAGGACTTACTTGTTTACGTAGTGGTGTGAACCAACCGACGCTGCAAAACCGAATCTTAAATGGCGAGTATATGAGTTCAAAGATAAACAAATTGTTGGTAGTCAAATGCGTAGAATATGATCATAGATACCAAATATCTGCATCGTTGTTCCGCTTTCTTAATCGGACGTGATGAGCGTGTATGCGATTGGCTCCTGTACCACGAATCAATAAGCAAACAGCATGCTGTTTTTCAGTACCGAAAAGTCCCCTTAGTATGAGAGATAAGAGTTGTTTAGCAGTAGAGTAATCGAGAAAAGGGCGAGTTTCGACGAATGGTGATCAAGTAGCGAATGAAGGTAAATTGAATAGTAGACCATATATCATGGATTTGGAATCAACAAATGGGACTTATTTGAATGGAAAACGAATAGAACCATCACGTTACTATGAGCTTCGTGAAGGAGATGAACTACGGTTTGGTTATTCCACACGCTCTTACATCCTTCTGAATGAACATTCAGTAGATGTGGAAATTGAAGAGGAAAAAGAGAAGGAGAAGGAAAAAGAAAAGGATGAATTAGACCAAGAATGATTTCTTTATTGTACAAACAATTCCACAGTACTATTATTCCGTGCAAAATGGACTAAAGTCAATTGTATAATATCCATCGTGCTTCCGGTTTTGACACAGTTTCAAAAAGTAGCTAAGATATGGATCAGCTAGAGGCATGTATCCTTTACAACTTGACAAAAGTGAGTCTTGTAACTGAAATACACAACTAACAATTGGCAGAGAGATACCACTCGCTTCTGTTAGTTCTGACATGAAAGCTTTCTTTACAATTGACTCCATATATCGAGAATATTTCTGAAAAACTTGTCGATTATACTGGAAAGGAACTGTCTGATTGAAATTATCACTAATAACACTGGAGATAGCATTTCGAATAAGATCTGGTGAAGTTTCTGCTTGATGCAGATCATAGACACCAGGGCATTCTAGTCATTACACAGAACACGGACAGATACCCTTCACTCCGAAAAAATGGGACACAGGTAATTTTAATAGTCTTCGATCACCCCAAATAACAGGAGAACTCAACTTCTCATGCTGTTGTATCGATGCTGCAATTCCCATCTGCATTAGATATTTCACAGAATGAGCACACGAGAACGGAAGTAGGGTGATCCAACTATTTTCCCACACACCCTCTATATACTTCATTTTCTTTTCATCCTTCTCATATATGTGGATAAATCTCCCACCCACAGGTTCATCCTTGATCGTCAAGACTAATACCTCCTTTCTTTTTTCAGCATTTGCAAAAGCCCAATCAGCATAAGTAGCTTCAACGAACCACACCATTGACTTGTACCTAAATCATAAGAGATATACATCAATACATTCTCTTCTCAGCCATATAGTCAAAAGTCTTAGATACAACTGTTGGAGTCAAAATACGATCAGGATAGAACTGACTTCCTCGACCATGTGTATCCATAAAAAACACGACGATACGGTCATCTTTGTTAAACTAATAATCACTACAGCAACCATAACCCACAGTTAACTTCTTAAAATCATCTAAACCAGATTTCTCTTTAATATAATCATAATCGTTTTTCAAATAATGGATCAAAAACATAGGATCCACATAGGTTCCAGCAAAATCGATACCACTGCAAGAAAACGAGAAAAACTGATCGCGAAGATAATAGTTTTCACCAGAGTACCAATTCTTATAAGATGAATCCCAGTTCATATCATAATCAGTAGTATCCAACATATACACCACATTGTCCGCCTGAAACCCAAGAGTAAACAAATACTATCCATAACGGAGACAGAAAAGCAAATACACTATATACGCGGCAAGGGGAAGAAGGTAATTCGGTATATGTGAAAGACTCGATGGTTCCATAAATTACTGCATAATTCTCGGCAAAAACAATGGAAAAAAGAAGGAGAAAACCGATTTGGATCATCTGATAAGGAATATGAGTATGGAGTGGGAAAATGAATTGGAACTTAAGGTGCTGTGTTTGGAAGGGGAATATAAGACAACGTGGCCGAGTGGTTAAGGCGTTAGCCTGCTAAGTTAATGGGAATTTCCCGCGCGTGTTCGAATCACGTCGTTGTCGCTTTTTTGCTTCATTCAAAGAATGAGTCACTTAGGTGTAGCTATTCTTCCTCTCGATGGCAAACGAGATACTTTTTCGATTTTCGAGATTAGTTCAAGCGGAAAGTATCTTGTTGGAGTAAGAAAACATGCTGCAGTGAATATCATTTATGTACGAACTACTCTGGAATAATCGATTTTGTAGATCTATCACTCGATTGAATGTGTTGTTGGTGGGCTAAAGCCCAAGACTGCAGAGGTGTAAATACTATTGCTGCGGCTAATATATAGAGGTGATTGCCAGTCCATTTTGCGTATTGTTTGCCATATGAAGGCGATTTCGTCAATTGCCTTGTATAGTATTGTAGCTCTTTTTGCAGTTCTATTATTATTCTAGGGTGAAGAGGATTATTTGATGGCATTGTCAATCGATGGCTTTTTAAGTGTTTGGAATCTGGCAAAGAAACAATGTGTTTGCACACAAAATCTCCAATTTGATGGTAGTAGCGAATAGTTACTTTGAATTTAAGAGAAATTGGAAAAACTCTGTGTGGATGTCTCTTCGAATCGTATTTTGATTACCGGAATATCGGGATCTCTTTATTGTTTACGCTATAATGGTAGAAGATTCAAATTCTTTCTTTCTAGATATCTCTTTAGATTTTTCTATTCCTAAAAAATGCAGTAATGAGATTGAGTCTCTGCTTGTTGATAAATCGGACCCAAACCTCGTATACTCTCTTAGTCGAAATGGTGTGATCACCAGCTGGGATTTATCGAATCGCAAGGTGGTTTCGAATATCTCGATTCCTAGTATTGCAGATGCGACAACGATGGTGGATGATTCACGCTCTGTAAATTCCTTATATTGGTTGGAAGAACATGGTTATTTAGTTTTATTTCATGGTGCTCTGTATTATTGGAATACCACAACTCTTGACGTTGTATTCTGTTCATCGATTAGTAACTATCACACGAATCCGGACTTGTTGCAGATTATTCGTATCTGTGTAACCTCGTCTCTTGTCTTTGTTGCATATCAGTATTTGCATTTTCTTTTTTCTATGTAGAACTCTGCGAGAGGATGTGCTTCTTTCGTTTTCTAAGGAGCAATGCTATCAGGACTATGATGAGTCGATCCCTCTGTTCCATGTTCATCCTCTTTTAACATGCCCTTCTGATTATAAAATAATAGAGATCATTAACTCGGGAGATTCCTTGACAGTGCTAGGAAAGACTCCCACTGGTCCTCACGTTTTAAGTGTAATCCGGCCCCACTCTTCAATCGCTTCTTCTGTACGTCGTGATAGTGTTCATGAAGCTCGAACAAGCCGCCATTCTGGTGGAAGCTATTCAATGTGGGGTCTTTCTCGTGGGAGTGAGTTTATGAATGCTGAACAATTCGAGAATGGTTGGGAAAAAGGAACATTTCAGGATCGTTTACAACATATGCTGACACGTGGTGATGATGGAGGGTCTGAGGATATGGTATTATGTGATTGTGGAAGTACTATGCGAGGAAGTGAAGATGATACGATACTATCAGGTGATGTATCTGTGTGTGCGTCACAAAGTATGTCTCACGATGTTTCGCAGAGTGGTTCACAGAATACATCGCAAAACACCTCACAAAGTACGACACATGACTCTTCCTCCATGTCATCATGCCGATTCAGTTGTCGTTACTCTCTTTCTGCATCTTTAAGTACTTCTCTGTATATTGATAATTCCAACACCTATATTTATCCTATCCCTTCTTCTCCATCATGCCCTCCTCTATTTCTGCTTTGTGGAGATGATGGTGTTGTATCGATGTGGCGATTAGACTGGTTGATGCAGTTGTGGTCATTGAATGTATGTGATGAAGTGACCACTGTGGCTCTTTCACAGTTCGGTACTATATTAACGCATACTCGCATTGAGCAATTAAGTGATAGTGAGGATGGGAGTTCGATGATATCTCATGGGCATACACATTCATTACTCTCTCATCCCTCTTATTCTGGATCAATTCCTTTTTCTGAAAGTACATTTGGCCAATCCCCCCATTATACAATTGATACTTTTATCATGTCGTCTCTCTTTCCATACTCGTCTTCAGCTCGGTTTCCTGAAGGTATTTATCACCATCCAGAACTGCAGTCCCATCTGATTGCTATTGGAACAGTAAGTGGCCGATTGCTGCTATTTGACTCGATTGAGGGGAAAATTCTACTGGATGCAAACGTAATGGATTCTTCTCTTGACTTTGTGTTGATGAGTGGATTATATGGCGAAAAGGAAGGTGACCAAGAAGGTTTCATTCTCTCCTGTGGTAATCGTTCCGGAATTTGTTATTCACTTTATCTTGTGTATGACTCATCAACAGGCCAGTTGGATAATGCGGGGTTGTTTATCCTATCTGATGAAATAGGAAAGATAACACCTCTATCTGACGAAAAGTCTCATCTTTCTTCTTCAACTCTGGTAGATCGAGTATCTGCTTGTTCTACATCACCAACAGTGATTCAATCCGCTATGTATCCTATATCATCAAGCAAAAAAGGAGTGATCACTGGACTCATAGAGTATTTTGCAGGACTGTTCTATATTAAGGAAGAAATCACCTCGATGTGGTTCCAAGAAGGAGAGTCAATGGATAAAATACGACTTTGTCTCCACTGTAAGCAAAGTGGGATTCGAGTGTTTAGTTTGGATGGAGAAGAGGATGTCATGGTTGCTACGATGTTGAAAATGCACGAATCTGAATCTTGGGAGAAAGAGGATTCTACCAAACTTGAAATTTCACAGTTAAAATGCGAAGTTTGCTTTGAGTCAATATTACTATTTAGAGTTATTACCCAATCACTAGTATTACTACTGCTGCGATGTCACCGCTGTATATAATTCAGCTTCCTTTCTATACCATACTGCAGCAGATGGCGGAGTTGGCAGAGTTTCTCGCAGAGAAAGGACTTGTAGAAGGATGGGATCAGTTACCTGTGAGTGTACTTGGAACAACAACAACATGGAACGATTTGTTGCGTGTAGGAATAAAATGATAGTACGATATGTAGTATATGAATATACTGATGCCCTGGAATCAGGATTCATCACTCAATAAACAGTTAGTCAAATTATTTTCATTCTCTCCGTACTGTGTTACTCTAGACCACTCTTGCTTTCGATTGGCTCTTTATTCTTCTGATTTTCAGTCGGTCTTAGTGGGTGGTGAGATTTGTAATAATGATGACGGTTCACTCTTTCTGAAACTCTTTAAGCAAAGCGAGAGAATCACTACGTTGACACTTTTACAATATCCTTTTTTTACTCGTTTAGAACCTTTACTTCACTATCTTTACTTTTACTCATATTCTTTCTATTCTGTTAAAGTTGAACTCAGTTAGCGATTCTTTACGATCTTTCTTGACTACTTTTGTTCTTGCAATTCTCACTTCTACTCATTCGGTACCTGCATCACCTTCTTCTCCACCTTCTGTGCGTCACCTTTCTTCATTTTCATCTCAACGTTTTTCTTTGGTGTCTCCTCGATCTACTCAACTATGTATGACTGATATTAAGGGTATCGATCTGAACATACTTGCTCGTTATTTTTATTTTAATAATTCAAAGTATTATCGAAAAGCGAGCGAATCCATCCTACGTACTTTTTTGTTTTTCTTTCCAACTAGAGATCATATTAACAGAGTATTCAAAGAATAACTGGCCAATTGCTCCTTTACTGACTCAACTACTTCGAGAGTTACGACAGAGAACACAACCACATACAGATGAGTTTTATTCTTTACTGATGTGTATTATGCTAATGTTACAAGACGATGTGACATTGGCTACAGAAGATGAATCGTTTCTTCTGGATACGATCCGTGATGTTATGAAAGATCCAAGTCAGTCTTTTTGCATTCTCTTAGTTTAAGATTGTCCATTAGTTCTTCTGGATAAACTATTAATCGGTTATCTAATCTTACGTCAGGGAGAGGACGATCAAACAATTACATCAATCATTACAATGATTTACTCTCGTTCTATGCCAGGTTCAGAACTACTGACTCGGTTACTAACAATGGTGAGTGATCTCTTTGTTCGAGAGTTAGTGCATATTGTGAAAGAGTTGTCTATGCTGCATTATCTCATTTTATAGTCCTGTAACTATGCCGAAAGGAGTACGGTCCATATTTTTTCTTCTTCATACTTCTCCTCAGCATCTCATCCCCTATGCTGATAATATACTAGATGCGTTGGTTGTAGCGAAGCATATCATCCTTGTGCAAGAGTACCATGATCTTCGTTTTATTGCTACAATCAATCTTAAGTCTGTTATGAATAAAACGATTCGATACAGTATAACTAATGATGTGGTTTGATGATAGAGGATGTTCGAAACAATCCGCGTGATGCAAATTACTTCACGATTCTTTCTTCTTTCCTTCTTCTCTCCTCTCTTCCTACTGTTTACATTGATAACTACTATGCATTTGCTGTCTCCAACACAGGAGTTTTGCATATTTATTCGTTAGCAACTGCCGTTCTTTTGTGTAGTACTTCAATCCACTCTGGGATGAATAATAAGATTCAAGTGTTTACGACAGAATCCATGGCATCACCTTCGTCGATGAATCGCCACCAGAATTACTATATTCTTTCACTTTCTCGAACAGAGAAGATTTTGTCTTTCTATCTTTTTAATGATGGTCATATTCCTTATAAATCAATTCTTCGACAATTGCGTTATAACCGTTTTACATATAAAGACTATTCATCTATTTCATTGATGAAAGTTGCAATGCTGTTTATTCCCTGTAATTCTACAATTCAATCGGAATCTTGCTCTCTTTGTCGTCGTCATCGCCACAAGGGTCAGATGAGTGAATTTTTTATTTTTCAAGGTCGTAATACGAATGAAACTGAGACTATATCTCGCTTGAATGGTGTCGAACAGTCCGTTATCCCTACAAATAACATGGATGATATTGACTTCTCTTCCTTGCCCCTAGGAACCATTCTCTACGGGAAGCATACCAAGAAGGTACTGCATGAGCAGCATCCTTTGATCCAAACGGAGCCGAAGTGCTGTGTATGCCGTAATTCGATCGAGCCTCGCTCTTCAAAGAGATCGTTCTATTGGTGTTGCTGCCTTGGAATGGAGCATCTGGTTATTACGCCTCAGTCTTTGATGCCCACATCTTTTTCACAGGACTGTACAGTCACGCGTCACCTCCCACCGAGTGAATTGAATCTATGCGAGAACTGTAAAACGTTGATTCTATGTGGGAATCAGCTACTCTCGCCAAGCGAACTGAACAACTATCCGTCTGACAGTAGTTCGTGGGGTTATATGGGCCTGTCTCAAAATCGTTTGAATTCGTTCCGAACTGGAGGTATGTCCTTATCTGCCCTATTGGCACATGTGGGGCATGGAGTGGATGATCGAGTGATCGACCAGGATTTCCAGTTACGAATTGAGCCTTGGGGCAACCCAGAGGAGAAGAAACCTGATGCATTCCGTATCTATCTGCAGCTTACAGATCTGGTTGTTGTTTGGTATGATGTACTAGTCAAGGATATTACTATTTAATCTGTTTGTTACAAACACAGAATGATTCTACTACTGATACAGAGCTATATTTCTGTTTTGGTTTCCACCATCGTTCTTTTCGTCGAGGATTTGAAGTGAGATAACTGTCTCTGGATTGGAACTTGTCTCCCATCCACATCTGCTTCACTGACTCTGATTCCCTAATTCGGTCCAGACTGGATATAAAAGGATCAGCCACAGGGAGTGTCGGGACTTTTCGACTACGATTAAATAATCACATTTGCTTTACTGCTCTGGAGAGTTATTCATTTTACAAAAGCAATAAATAAGTATAACTAATATCAAAACAATCAAGACCAAGATTAAGCATTTGATAGGAGGAGCGAGAGATTCGCAATGATCACCTCTATATAGAGATGTGCAGTTACATTTTTCCATTTCTTCCCAGCATACTCCATGATTACTGCATCCAGGGGCACAGGGATCTATCTATTACTCATTCTGAATCATATACCATCATCTGCAGTAAGATCCTGTAGTAAAAAATCAAGAAAAGGTTCTCCTGTAACCAATGAAACAAGAGCGAATAAAATTATCATTCTTTTAGAATGAACTAGATTATTCATTGAAAAAACGAATAAGATATACAAAAAGGAATGCACAGAAAAAAACTTATGTTAGTAAAAGATGGACAATGAATTACCTATTCTTGACTTCAAAAACGAGTATACTGGATTAGATCACTGCCTACTGCGTAGAAAGAAGCATGTCACTTGGGACGAAAAAACAATAGCTGAACATGATAAGGAGCGTGGAACACGTATGATAATCAATGAACCCAAAACTCCTTTCAATCGGCTGGGGATTCCAGAAAGTAAATGTTGAAATGTGGTTTGAGAGTAGACGAGGAAGACGAAGAAAAAGACGAGCGCCAACAATTACTAGATCGACTAAAGGAATTAGAGATTGCTCAGAAAGTTGTATAATCTCTGTATTTTGAAAGTAGAAAAGTGTAAAACCACATATTGGCTTTGCTTCTGCGGAGTGTGTAATTGGTTCAAATGTGATGATTAGGGAAAGTAGCAAGAGTGCAGATTATCAAGAAAAGCACGAAATGTTCCTGAAAAAGCGAAAGGTTCATTTTTACATAAAACCTGAATAGTAGCTGCATTACAACGAATATCAGGAGGTCTTAAGGATGCGAGAACTCCATGTTGTTCTCTTTGTACTTACGTGAAATATAGAGAGAAGGTGAAGATGACGACAACCTAGAGTGATCTATGCAAGCGGGATAGTGTATTATGGTACTGTTTGTAATAGTAAGCCAATTGTACCTTATTCTTGATAATCAAGAAACAATTGATAATAACTATTGGTCCAAGGGAGTGAATTGAAAATTTGCCGATTTCTATTCTGCTGTGTACTTTAGTTGTATCGAAGTGATACTGCCTTTTCCTCTGTGTGTTGAATTTTGTTATCCTTGATGGAAATAATCATTGGATGTCACTACAAGTTTGGTAAAAAGATTGGTGAAGGAGCATTTGGAGAGATTTTTTTAGGCATAGACACTAACTCAGGTTAGTACAGTTTCTTCCGCTAAAGTTTAGGAGATGAGATAGCTATCAAAGTGGAGCGTTCTTCTAGGAGAAATCCTCAACTTCCGTATGAGTATAAAATCTACCATTTTCTAAGGGGTGGAATTGGCATTCCGAATGCATACTATTATAACCTTGAGGGTTGTTATAATATGCTTGTGATGGACCTTTTAGGTCCCAGCTTAGAGGACCTTTTTAATTACTGTAATCGCAGGTTTTCATTTAAGACTGTGTGTATGCTTGCACAAGAAATGATAACGCGGCTCGAGTATATCCACAGCAAGAATTTTATTCATCGCGATATAAAACCTGAGAATTTTGTTGTGGGTCTAAATCAGGATGCTAACATCATTTTTCTCTTGGACTATGGCCTAAGTAAACGCTACTGTAATCCTACTACTAAAGCTCATATTCCGTACTTTTTCCTTTTGACTGTCATCGTAGATATCGCGAAAACAAGAGTCTTACTGGTACTCCTCGATATGCTTCTCTGGCCAACCACTTGGGTATTGAGCAGAGTCGACGAGACGATTTGGAATCTCTCGGATATGTTCTAATGTACTTCTTACGCGGAAAACTTCCCTGGCAGGGACTTCAGGCCAACACCAAGCGAGAAAAGTATGCGAAGATTTTGCAGTATAAGATTGAAGTGGAGGTGCGATGACTGCGTCATCTCTAGATATCATTTGACTGGCTTTGTAAAGGTTATCCTGAGGAGTTTCTTTTGTACTTTGACTACTGTCGTGCTCTTCGTTTTGACGATAATCCTGATTATTGCTACTTGCGTGGACTGTTTAGGAATATTATGAAGCGAAAAGTAGGCACGGGGTCGTGTTGCGAAGTAGATGATAGCGGATGATGGAGTCTATGACTGGATGATCGACTCCAACAATCACGATGTTTCTGCTCTTCCCTCACACTGCATAGGACCTGATGGAGCCATTCGCAAGGATCTCCTGGTTCCTGCTCCTATTAGTCGACGTCGTTCTCTGACAGATGAAGATGCCAAGCGGTATTCGGAGGAGGATGTTGCTGCACAGGAACGTTTTTTGAATTTACCATCTACTAGTTGTGATAGGTGAGTCTTCACTCTCACCGTGAGGAGTAGAAAACCAGCCCACAGTGATCGAGAGTCAATGGAACCCCCAGCCCCTGAAGAATTGCTCGCAGAAGGAGGTGATTACCGAAGTACGGAGCCAAATCATGGGAGCTCTCGCCTTCGAAGTCTTTCTGCTGAGGGCACTAGCCAGATGCGCTCTACGCCAATAGAAACTGTGCATGTTGATGAAGGTAACAAATAATTTGACTTGATGGAATAAATAACTTATTTGTTTTGTTTGGCTGTTTGTTCTTACTTGTGACTTCCTGTTGGTATGTATTGTGGGAGTTTGTTAGCGACTTTGCTATAGAATATCGATGGGATACTTATATAGATAATTGATGAAGGGAAAGCAGTGGCCTACTAGTGTAGTGGTTATCACGTTTGCTTTACACGCAAAAGGTCGTGAGTTCGAGCCTCACGTAGACCAACTTTTTCCTTTCATTTTCCTGCACTAGGGCGTAATATCTGCTGTAGAACTAGAATGTCCACACCAAACTTGGATTTTCACAAAATGTTAACTTTATTCTTCTACTGGCTATTTTATTGGTGCACCAGAAAACTGTGACCACGAAACGTATTCTTTATTTTCAAAAAATATTATGCAGCCGATATCGTATCAAGTTCCTCCTGATGGTTCCGCTCCGCAGGGTCAACAAAACCCTCAGCCAGCTGTTGCTGTTGTTTCAGATCAGCCTACAGTGGTACCAGTACAGCCTACTGTTGTTCCTGTCCAGCCTATTCAGTCTGTCCAGCCTCCAATGGTTCCGCAACCAGTAGTTGATCAGTCTGGGCAAATGTACCCCCAAAACGTTGCTGTACCTCAACCCGCAGTTGCTGTACCTCAGCCTGCAGTTGCCGTGCCTCAACCCGCAGTTGCTGTGCCTCAGGCTGTTGCTCCTGTGTTGCCGCAGTTTACTCCAAACCAGCCTGTTGCCTCCAATTTTGCTGTGCATCTCGATGTTCTAAACAACTGTATGCCGTTACATCTCTTCGTCATGTTTAGTTGGCGGACTGTTCATCAAGCAGCGTATGGAAGTTCTGGAGATGATCACTGGCTTTGAAACCGAGAACCAGTATGATGTCTTCCTTACTGGTCCTGACTGCCAGCGCGGATTCAATCAGCAGCCTTACTTTTATGCCCAGGAGCATTCAGATACGTGCTCTCGTCTGTGCTGTGGCAATATGCGTGCATTCAACATGACCATCGTAAGTCCCGACGGACAGGTCGTCATGAACTTGGAGAGACCGTTCAAGTGCTCAAGTGGGTGGTGAATGAGGCTGTTTATTGTAGTGGGCTGCTGCTTCTTGCCTGAACTTCACATCAGCGACGGCGCTGGCAACAAGATTGGTACTGTGAAGAATATGTTCGCTTGCTGCGATCATAGATTCGTGATCTATGATCATGAGGATATGCCTGTTTTATCGATCTATGGTAGTTGCTGTCAATGTGGAATGTTCTGCACCTGTCCCTGCGGGCCTTGCTCCGAGTAGAATCGGATCTCAGATCTTACTCGTAGAATTATCTTCGATATCCAGAACACAGAAACTGGTAGCACTGGGTCTATTAAGAAGATCTGGTCTGGACTAGGCCATGAAGCCCTCACGGATGCAGACTCGTTCACCTTGCAGTATCCCCCTGATGCTACAGTATATCATAAGATGCTGTTGCTAGGTGCAGTTTTCCTCATTGATTTTATGTATTTTGAAGAAAATCAGAATGATAATAATAGCTACTCTGTTTGTTAATCAAAGTATTGCTTCGTTGGGATTGTTCTAGCATGTTGCAATGCATTGCAATGCATTGCGATGCAATAAGATAAAATGAAAAAGCAGGTCCTACCGGGGCTTGAACCCGGATCGCAGAATTCAAAGTCCTGAGTGATAACCATTACACTATAGGACCACTCGTACCAGTTTTCCTGTTATTACACTTAAAGAAGAAATCTATGGAGAAACAATGTACTTATCCAAGAGTATTATTCCCATTCTTTCATAGCACATCTTATGCAACAAATCGTACTCGTTGAGGTTATCGGTAATCCAATGGATCAAACTTGATTCTTGAATGTAACCGTCCTACACTTGTTTTTAATAATTCTATGTGCCCTAATTAGCGTATTTTTCACTATTGACATATTGGAGTATATTTAACTGGGGACATTTTGTACAGATTCACTCTCGATAGTATCATAATTATTTATTTTGTAATGAAACAATTCCTTATTCTGCTCTGTGTGTTCTGTTCTGTGATTGCGCGAAATCCCCGTCCTTGGGAGTTGCTTGGAGGCATGAATCCTGACTTTGAGGATTTTATACCACCCACTCCTATTGTATCTGAGGGAAATAGTGGTGAATCGGCTGTAGACAATTATCCCCGTAGATGTTCGTTCAGTGAATGACATTTAGATTGTGGTGTATATGAAAGTGAATGTTTTGATAGGATTCTAGCTTGTAAATAGTATGACTTTGTGACTCATTCGTAGCAAAGCAGTATAAGTGGACCTTCTCCGGTTATGAAGAGGGTATCCCTTCGTTTATTCAGTTCAATGTGACATATTATTCTGATCGTCATTGTAACGGTACTTTCCAGTACCTGCACTTGTGCTATACTTGGTATGTGAAGAGCATCACCAACGACTGGCAGGACTGGGAAGTGACTGGAAATAACTTATTCATCAAGATCATGTCTGATGACGTTATGAATACACTTCAGTGTGATGATGGTATTCTTGTGAAACAAGAGATCATGAGCGTGCAGTAGGGGTTTATTTGAGCTAGTGATAAGTAGACGCTTTGCCTGCTTTGATGTTGGCTTGAATGGAATTATGTTTAATTACAACAGCCATTTCAATAAAACAAGATTGATTCATTTACGCTTCAATACAGATGTTCTTATTACCAAATCATCTGATTTCATCCCTCCTCTTGGTGTTCTGGGAGTACTAGACAGTGTGTTCAATGGAGGTGCTGTAGAGAGTAATATCGAGTACAAGCGCGTGGAGGACTTTGGTTGTTGCCAGGAGGATAGCAACCTTCCTCTGATTATTGGTATTTGCGTGTGTGCAGTTGTGGTGATCGTGATTGTTGTGGTGGCAACTGTGCTGTTCGTGAGAAAGAATAAAACTTCAGACAAATCAAAGAAAGCAACCAAGAAAGAGTTGCCAAAGACGAAGGTCTATTATTGTTTGTTGCAAACTTTTATTGTTGAGATTTGATATGGATATAAAACTGGAACACGATAGATCAAAGTTTGAGTCTCGAATGAAGTATGTGAGTCTGCTGTTACTGGTCTTTTTCACAAGTGCTCAAATCCTATGTATGCGATATGCAAGAACTCGAGAGGATAGCAAATATGATTCTAATACTGCTGTTCTGTTGGGAGAAGTAATGAAGTTGGTTATGGCGTTTTTATTACTATCATCCGAGAAGGGTTCCATGAGAAGAGCCTATGGACAACTTGTACTCGAAAAACAAAACCATAAACGTGATGTTTTACTCCATGCAGTTCCTGCATTGCTATATACTGTTCAGAACAATTTTATGTACTTAGCTATCTCAAATTTAGATGCAGCGGTATATCAAGTGTGTTCTCAGCTGAAACTTATAACTGCTGCAATCTTTAGTGTTACTTTTTTGCGGAAATATATATCCAGATACCAGTGGTTCTCTTTATTCATTCTGGGGTTTGGATTAGTGTTGGTTAATCTAAATCCCTCGACAGCTACAGGTACTTCAGAACATACAAACACTATCGTCGGTTTGTTTGCTGTATTTGTGTTCTGCTGTACTTCTGGATTTGCTGGTGTATTTATGGAGAAACTGTTTAAGGATAACAAATTCTCTGTGTGGTCTCGCAACGTGTGGCTAGCGTTGTTTAGTATAATCTCAGGAATTATAGGTCTTATTCTCAAGGATTGGCATCTGCTTCTTCCATCGAAGTTTTTTAACGGTTACTCTTTCTGGGCGTGGCTTGCCGTTATTCTCCTTGCTATTGGAGGACTGATTATTGCAATGGTACTAAAGTATGCTGATAATATCATGAAAGCGTTTGGAAATGCTGCTTCCATTATTGTGAGTACGATCTTGTCCGTGTTCTTATTTGACTTCCAAATCACGCGCAATTTTGTATTTGGGTGTGTTCTTGTGATCGTAGCTATTGTGATGTATTCTTCAGGTCAAAAGAAGTAACACGATTTTATTGTTTGAGTAAAAACACTATCTTTTTGGTACAGTTATTTTCCATTTATTCAGAGATCTTTCTTCTAATGTTCGAAGATATCGTTAGCACTCTACTGTCAACATATCTTGGTGATTATCTTGAAGGATTGTCGAGAAAGGATCTGAAGTTGTCACTATGGAAAGGTGATGTAGAATTAAAGAATTTAGTATGACTAAGCTATATATGTAATTATTTTAGCGTGTGAGAACTGAAGCATTGGATTTTCTGAATTTGCCAATTCAAGTGAAAGAGGGCTTTGTGGGAACACTTACTCTAAAGGTAGCATTGTATGACTGTCATTATGTAGATTCCTTGGAAGTACCTCAGTAAGAAACCAACTATTATTCAAATAGATGACGTTTTTGTTATTGCGTGTCCAAAGTCTGAATTGAAGTATAATGAAGAACAGGAGACGGAGAGAGCACAAAATAGGAAACATGAACAACTTTCTGTAGTTACTCTTTTTAGAATCCAATATAGGCCATAGAAGATAATGAAATCCGTATGAATGAAGAGCTATCTGCAAAGAACAATAATTCATCTATAGCTAGGCTTATTGCAAAGATAATCGATAAGCTTCAAGTGCGTATTAATCGTGTGCATATTCGTTTCGAAGATCATTCTTCGTGTGCTGGTCATAGTTTTGCTGCTGGAATAATTTTGGAAAAACTGTATCTCTACTCTCCTACAGAAAAGGGAGATGAAGATCTCCTTCCTGGTGTTATGCAGAAGAAAATGGAATTAGCCCGATTTGGAGTATATTGGGACTTTGATGAGTCAGCATGTGTTCATACCAAGAATGTAGAATCAATGATGGAAGATATGTCCTATGCGTTTGCTGAGCCAGAGTCTGTTCCCCTTGAAAAGAGAGGATTGTACCCTAGACACTGGATTGTGGATCCCATTTCATTATCACTTCAGTTGAATGCTGATATTCGAAAAGTGGAGCTTCGCAAACCAGACGTAGATTCTGCAGTAGCAGAAGTGTTAGAGACGTTGCAGTGGTCTGACAAGGTGAGTGAAACAAAGCGGCTTGTTCAAGCGTATAAAAGTATTCGTAAAGATCAAGTACGTGGAAGAAAGGCAGATCAAGAATGGGCATTGATGCGTGATTACTTAGAGACAACCTATCCTGGAGCTTACTTTGAAGAGTCACTTCAGGTAGCTCAAGACTTTTGCTATCGTTGTTGGGATGTGTCGAATCGCCCTACACCTATTCTAGAAGTGAGAGGAGATGTGAATCAAGTGATGATCCATCTGGACCAAAAGCAATATCGTGACATGCTTGGGTTTTTAAGTTCGTTGAATACCCAGACATTACGAGCTCGCTACAAACAGTTCAAACCTCATAAAGCAGACCCAGAAACCAATCCCAAGAGATGGTGGCGTTTCGCAATCAAGGCTGTTATGTGGGAGAATGCGAAGAAACGGTCGAATAAAGGGTGGAATGATTATTTGCGTTTCAAAAAGATGCGAGCAGAATACATTGACTTGTTTAAACGAAAAAGTCAAGAAAAGGACCTTCTCAAGACTGACCCAAAAGCAGTTGCAAGACTGGAGAAGCTGGAGAACAAATTGAGTCTAGAGAACATTCTCTTGTTTAGAAAGATTGCTTTGCAGGAGTGTGAGCAGGAAGAAAAAATAATCGAGAAACGTCGTGAGAAGAAGAAAAAGGAGAAGAATGTTCTTCGAAACCTTTTCCGGAAGAAGCAAAAGGAAACTGAGGAGGATGGAATTTCGGAAGAGGATTTAAGGTGGGATGAGTCGAAGCGAAATGAGCTGTTTGCCGAATTTGACATTAATCCTGAAGAAACCTCGCCCTGGGAAGGTGGGCGTCCTACCGATATTCAATTAACTGCTCAACTTCATATTCCCAAAGTTGGGGTTGTGTTGACGAACAACGAGTCTCCTATCCTTGTCTGCTCATTGGAACAACTGGGATTGCAAGTGGTGAAAATGAAAAAGTACCTCCAAGTGTACTCTTGTGTAGAAGATCTGAAGGTGAAAGATGGGTCACAGAAGTGTGAAAAGTGGCCGAATGTCGTGTATACGGAGCAGAACGCTCTTGTCGATTCGAATAGCGTGACTCGTTTCCTACCAGAAGGAATTTATATGCAAGAGGAAACTTTACCCTTTTTGCAGATGTCATTAGAAATTCCTGCATTACAGAAAGACGTTGATCTGTCAGTCAAACTACAGACGCTCCCTGTCTGTGTTGTTGTCAACACGGCGTGTGTTATGGATATCGCTGCTTTTTTTATCCCCGAACTTGCAAAGTTAAACTTCGCTGCATTACAGGCTTCTGCTAGTTCGCTTTACTCGCAGCTATCCTCTAGTAAGAAATTGCGACTGAAAGCAAGCAAAGAAGTGTTGTCTCATAAGAATTTTGGATTGGACGTATTCATCGGAGCTTTCCATATGATTATTCCGGAGGATATTAATCAGGATGTGAGTCATACCCAATCCCTCGTGGTTCGAAGTGGAGATGTACGAATCATAAGTAACCCTCGTCGAGTGAGTGTTGATGAGGTGTTAACAGAAAGTAATATCTATGATAACATCGAGATTGATGTTACGCGCGTGAGTGTATTGATGACGGATCGACATGCTCATTGGGCACAAGCTGATGTCCAGGAAAAGTACGATTTGTGTCTTGTGGATAATTTCGACCTCCACTGCACAGTGGGCCTGAGTATCTCTCCTTCTACTCCTGAATTTGCTACAACTTGTTTGAATATGAATATGAATATGATTCATATATGTCTAACTAAGACAAGGTGCATCAGCCTAGTGCGTTATCTTTCTGCTGTGTTCGCCAACATGAGTTTGATTGTTACAGAAAGTGATGTGGACTTTTCTGCTCTCACCGAGGAAGCAAAACTTTTGGTGAACAATACATTGGCTGCAGCAAATCATAAGGAGGTTGAAAGTGGAGATACCGTAAAGGAGACGAATGAAAAGGCAGACACATTATATTCAGAAGAAGAGCAACGATTACTGCAGCAAAATCGGATATTTTCCGCAAATGCATCTTTTGAGGGAGTATGTGTGCTGATTGAAGAAGTCTCCTCTGCTAATGAGCATACCAAAATCATTAATAGTAGTATTGCTGGACTGAATGTGAGTGTTGAGCAGCGTACTTATGATTTAAGTGTTGGTGTAAGTTTGCAAAAGATCGAAGTGCTAGACTGCCTTCAAACCGCTTCTCGAAGAACAAATAAGTACTTGGTACTTTCTCAGCCTGTTAATGAAAAAGGGGAAATATGTCAAGACGAAGAATCTAAGTTGGTAAAAGTAACGGTGAATGTTGTTCGAGAAGCATCACCTGACTATTCTCCAACAGAAGGTGACGTACAAGTTGAAATAGCATTTGGTGTATTAAGCGGTAGTATTATGAGGAAATGATTACTCTTAGTGATGGTGTATCGTCCTACTATTTATCATCTACTACGATTTGTTGCTCCTATTCTGCAAGGCGAGATTACAAAGTCAGAGTTAAGGGAAGAACCATCAAGGCGCCGCCGTTCTTCTAGCTCTGTTTCTTCTGTCATTTCTTCGATTATGGAGAGTGATGGGATCTCTGTCACCTCACGGGCGGCAGAATTAATTACAAATAAGAGCCGCAATTATGCAAAAGTCGAGCAGATGAAGCCAATTCCGAAGGAATGGGAGAAAAAACAAGTAAGGGTGATACTTAAACTCGGTAGTGTAAATGCATTACTTGTCACAGATCGAGGAAATTCCCTCTTTTATGCTAGTATTCTTGGAGTTGACTTATCGTTGGATCTAACACCTGCATTCATTTCTGTTTCTGGAAATCTACAGGATGTAGTAGTACTGGATACAAGTGAAGGTCACGGCTTCCATCCATCGATCCTATCGATTATTCATACAGAAGAACAGTCATCCTTCATTTCTCTATCTTGCATTCTCTATTCGGATGTTCGATATCCTAAGTATCCTGGATATCCAGCATTCATTGGATGTACCATGTGTGCGCCATCGGTTTGTGTGAGAATGCGATATGTGGATGAGTTGAAACACTATTTCTTGGCTGGACCCATATCTGAGGGAATAAAATTGTTTGAAAAGAGTGAGAAAACTCCAACAGCTCAGTCTGCCACTCGTCTCCAGTTAGAAACTATTATGGAGGAAGATGATAATGATAGTACTGTATCGAACGATGTTCCGACGACAACTTTGGGAAAGAGTCTTCGTGAATCAATTATTCTACTCGGAAAGAATTATCTCATCCTTGATAAAGAAAAGTTACAGGACGTCCCCTTCGAGTTACCTCTCATTCAGGTTATGATTAACAACTTCCAGGTTTCTGTTCCAGTAGCCTCTGATTCCCAAGAAATGGTGACATTTGAGATGGGATGCTTTGCAATGCACAATAGTAAACCTCGTCTACTTCCAGATTCAAATCAATTAGATCGTTCTTCATTGAAGTCAACTCTCAATACTCTACAAATATCAATCACCCGCATGAGGGCATCTACTTCTTTAGTTACAGACTCTGGTATCTCCAAGTTGGCTCTCCTTGGTGGTATCGACCTAACAGTTGTAACTTCTATCGCAAATCAGATAGATGTCAATGCACATATCACTAAGATGGCACTAACAGCAAATGAGAAACAGCTTGCTTTTGCAATGCGTGTCATCAAAGAGAACTTTGCAGAGAGAGCTGTCGTGATGGAGGATGAAATAATGCCTGAAGAGAAGAAGGAGCAAACGATCGTCTCAGCAACCCCAGTACCCACAAAAAACCCTCGTAAGAGTGGACGTTTAAGTGGCTTGCCTGATTTTCTTGCAGTGGAAGAAGATGGGAAGGACGATGAAGTTGTATTTGGTAAGTTTATCCAGGCACAATTTTCGTTTGACGGTATTTGCGTGGAATTATTAAGTGGCAATAAAGGGTATGATGCTCAAGAGGTGGGACAGAACATCTACGCGCAAATGGGATCACTTGAGAATTCTATTTCTTCAATTGATGTGGGTGTTTTGCAAGCATCCATCAATCTGCGAAGAACTGAGTTTACTGCTGGTTTGTCTCTTTCCCATGTCGTTTTTACTGACACTCGCTCTACGACCTCTATTGATCCTGCTTATCGTGTTCCTCTTTCGTTCGGAGCTCAATCAATGCCAGCGATCTCTGCTCTTGTAAGTGGGACAGCACGAGACATCCGGGAGTTTAAGGAGCTTGCACCTCTCTATGGGGCTGGAGTAAATACAGTGCAAGATATCCAGGCCTCTGTGTCAATTGGTTCGATGCGCGTCATTGCTACTCCCTGGATATTTGATATCGTGAATATTTTGCAGAATCTGGCCAAAGAGATTCAAGTTGAGGATTTAAAGTTGAAGAAGAAGCAAGAAAAGGAGACCGAAGACCAAGAAGTTAGTTCTGAGAAGGAGAAACCGCCATTTTACCCTCATATTACTTTGGACTTGCATGTGGAGAATCCAGTTTTCTATATCATTGAAAACCCATCGGATAAAAACTCTTCTTCCTTCATCGTTTCTCTTGCTCTCTATACATCATTAGCACTTTCACCCATGAGAAACATAGATGGCGCTATACGGGTCAGTGGCATACGGTGCTGCCGTTCTCACCCTTCGGAGACATATCTCCCACCTCCTGGATTGATGGATGCATTGTCACCTTTCGACATTAATATTAATGTACATTCTCTTGATAATTTCACGGATCTGAAAGGAACGTTGATGACCAATCATGATGTGGATATTCGAGTAGGAATCATTGATGTGAAGCTGTTGATGAATGCCTTTGATAACTTGGTTCCAAGAGAAGTGAAAGAGCGATTAAAGACAAGGAAAGAAACCCAGCAAAAAGAAACTACGGAAGAGGGAATAGAAGAGGAAAAAGAAGCAACCCAACTCCTTATGAATTTCAAAATTATGTTAAATTCATTCGCTATCACGGTTGTGAATGATTCCAAGGATTATGAGATCCCTGTTATGATGATGAAGATAGGAGATGTAGGAGGAGATGTAGTAATGACCGAAAATGATGCCAAAGTGAACTTTGGTCTTTGGATGGTTGCTGAATACTATAACGCCCAGTTGACGGTTTGGGAGCCCGTACTGGAGAAGTGGGATGTAAATCTAACAGTGAATCAGGAAAAACGAGATCGAATTGTAAGAATCGAGAAAAGGAATGATTTTTAGATTCAACGTCGCACTGCCTTATCAGGGAAGGATGGATCAAACATCATGGCAAAAGTCGTTCTGAATACTCCGCACCTCCTGAATCTCAATCTTTCCTCTTCTTTCATAGAAGCTGCATTAAGTTCAATCAATGCCTTGAAAGAGTGTGTGGATACAACCCAGAAGATTGGAGATTCGTTCTTTATCGGTGTAAGGAATAGTACAGGCACAGGTGTTACATACAGTGTGATAAATGACAATGGTGTAAATGCATTGATGAGAAAGAAGGTAGAAGATGACAATTCCCTGGAAGTGGATCATGGTTTATTTGCAGGTCTTGTAAATCTTGTCATTCAAGGACGGATGAATACATATTGGTGTGCTATGCATTATTCTACACCCCATCTCCGTATCTATGAAGCGATACCAACCTCTATTGATATCAAACCTGTTTTGTGTACAGATTCCGTGAGTATGGATATTAATTCCGATGATGACATCTATTGTAAAGTTTGTTCCTTTGATGATGTTAGAATGTATGTAGGAACTGAAGAACTAAGAAGAGAGTGGCAAGAAGCTATAACAACCTCTCTAAAGTTTTCTCAAGCACCTCCCCAACCACGAGTAAAGTCCATTTACCTCGATGCCACAGCAATGTTCTCTCTGGACTCACACTCATCTGTACTGGTGACAACACTTCCGGCACATCCATCTCTCACACTCCGTTATAATCAGCTTCCATACCGAAAGCTCCAACAGCGAACAATTCAAATTCAAATGGAGGGATTTGACCCTTTCGTGTGCGAAGTGGATCGTGCTTCTTCACGATTCATAGAACTACAGAACGAAGAAGAGATTCGTGATGTTTTTATCGAGACAACAATTGAGAATGGAAGGAAGATATTGAATTTATGTTCTTCTATCAGTATTCAAAATCTGTCTGGAAATGATCTCTGCTGCGGTTTTGGGGACTTTGTACCAGAAAGTGGAATAGCATATGCATATGTAAATCCACTCTCTCTCAAGCGAAATGAAAGACAGTGGATGGATACAAAGGAAGCGTCAGGTTTATTCATTGGACGGAATGGTGAAATGACTCAGTGTCTCGATCTGGAAGGATTGTTACACAGGAATAGTCCTGATATTGTGAATATAGGCTCAGATGATGATCCTCTGTTTACTGTGATAACTTGCAAAACAAAAATTGTGAGTAATGCAGATAATGTAGCAGATACACGCGAGACTTATATCATTACAATTGCAGACATGACAAAAATGGAGAATCTCCTTCCTGTTCCTATAGAATATGCAATCATAACTAAAGAGGACGAAATACAGAAGGGAGAATTAGGAGTCGGCGAAGTAGGTTCATTGACCTGTGTTTGTTTGGACGAGAATTGCGATTATCGGATTGCTCTTCGATTAAAGAATGATTCTATGGCTTTCTCTCCGTTTGATACGTCCATCTCTGTACTAGTTGATTTGTATGGTTATGAATAGTTGTCTAGAGAAAAGGGTATCGTTCATATGGAGAACAAGTTTGAGTATAAATATCTAAATCTCTCCTATGTTGTGTCCTGTGATGAGTATCACTCCTTATTCATTCAAGTGTATGCTGATTACTGGGCTATCAATAAGACGGGAGATCCTATTATGTAGTTTACATATCGTTTTAATTATCATTAGTTTGCAAGATAGTAAGCAGGATAAATATACCTATCCTCTTCCATCGCATCCGCTTACTCTCAAAAACAAATCAGAAACAACGTGTGCTAAAGAAGAAATGATAATGCCAACACTAATCTCTTTAAAGAAGAAGGATAAGAATGATGCAGTTCGACTCACTCTGAAAGGATATGAAAACTATTCAGATAGTTTTAGTATCAATACGACAGGTGTGTCAGGAACTGTTACGCTTGATTCGAAAGATAAAAAGAAACCACAGAAGAACTATGCAGTGACAATTAGTCGAGCTCCAGGAATCTTTGCACGTTCTCTTGTAGTCACATTAACTCCTTTATATATCATTATCAATCAGAGTGGTACATCTGTTTCGTTACGTCAGTTAGATACTGATAATATTTTGCATCTTAACGAAGGGACATATACGCCATTCCACTGGCCTTCTCCAGTGTCACATATGGTGCAAATCCGTGTTGACAATTATGGGTACGAATGGTCACAACCTTTTGAGTTGGTTCCCTCTCATATGTCATTACAAATGACGAAATGTCGAAGCCAGAAGAGTAAATATGATGTATGGGAAAAGGAGAATCTCGAAGATCCCACCACTGCCCAATATAGCGTTGTCCAAGTCGATATTACGATGATGAAGTCGCAGTGTTATGTGTTTATTAAGAAGATGGTATTTCATCCTTATGTTCGTGAATCATAGGATCCGAATTATATGCCTTTCTGTATCTCGAATAATACAGCCTTAGATAGTGTTACAGTGTCACAGGAGCAAGCATCACTAGGTACTGCTCTTACACTGCCACCTCTTTCATCTCAGTTATGGACTCTTCCTCTTGTGAATGGGCCTCAGAAAATTCATATTTCTGTACAGAGGATAGGATCAAAACTATCGAAATCATGCTTTACTACTGCTCTGTCTGTAAATGTTACAAAACCTGGTAAACTTGGTACAATTCATCTACGAGATCCTCAACGTACCTTAAGTGTGTCACTGGATATCCAAAAGTCGATGCGTGTGATCACAATAGAGGAGGTGAACAAGAAACGATTATTCTCAAAGCCACAAGAAAAAGATACCATTCAGTATTTGCTCCAACGTCGGCGTGACCTAATGAATATTAGTAGCGAAGTGGATGATGATATCGATACTCAGGTGAAAACCATACAGAATTATATTTTGGAGCAAGAACGAACAGGCTCTGGACTCCCTTCATCTGCTTGTTCTACGTATTTGCAGCTCGTTTGTAGTTATAGTGATGCATTTTCTGGAAAACCATTATGGGGTCATATGCGAATGACAGTAAACAGAGAAAAAGTGGAGACCTCCACTTCTCGTGGAGTCGTTAATTACTACGACCTATGCAAAGTTATAAATGAAGTTGATGAACTACCGTTGACCTTAGAACTTCGTCCTGATTTGGGCCGTACCCTTACTGGTACTGCCATCCTCCCTCTACATCAGTTCAAAGAGAAGGATCAGATGTATGATGTGATCGTTCCGTTCTATTCAAAGGAATCAGAATTGGTTGGGTATGCAGAAGTTCGGTTTGTAAATTCTATTGCAGACGAAATAGCAGAAGTAGCTTTTAGAAAAGAGGAGCTGTATCTTCAAAAGAGTCTTGTGGAATCAACTCTTCAGAAGTTATTAATGGAGGCGTACATTGAGCGTACACTTAGCAAGAAGTCAAGGACTACATCCCAGGATATCTTACGTGCTACACATTCTGGAGTCTATCGTACTCGGTCATCGTCTTCGACATCTTCAAGTCCTCCAACATCGTTATCACATCTCGAAAGTAATCGATCGTTCAATATTAGTTATTCATCTTATGGGTCGACTCTTTCTATTGATCAGTTGCAAGCATTAGACAGTGATGAGATTGCTGATGATATGGAGGCAAAGATGAATTACTGTGTGATTGTTGATCAGCTGAGACAGATTCCTATGATGCCGGAGACTTTAGATGGTCTGTACGTAAAATTGAAGATAGGAAAGAGTGAGCTGCGAACAGCTCTCTGTTCAGATGTTGGAACTGAAGAGAGAAAGGGACAAAGTGAATATTCTATGTTTGTGGAGTCTCTAAACTTTGGATGTGAATTCTGTAAGAATGGTAACTCTACAATTGTGAGCAGAGTTGATCGTGATAGTGAGGCTGAGCAAGAGGGTGTCGAAGTGGGTGATATTCTTACGGCAATCAATGATGGGGATGTCCCTCCAACTCTCGATGGTCTGGATATGCTACTTAAGTCGAGTGATGAGAATGTCCTCGACTTTTTGGCTCCACACATTGAAACAAACTCTTATGCTTCATTTGGCCAGCAATTGATCTTCCCTGTAGGAGCAACGGTGGGTGAAGCATTCATGACAGTAAGTGTCTACAAAGAGAGTGACAACAGCGAAGAGGACACGTTGATGGTCTCTTGCGAACTTCCTATTATACGTGAGGGAGATGTAGGTTGCAATGTGCGTTTGGGGCCTGGCTTTACCCTATCTATGTCTTCAAGCTGGTCATCGTTTGATCCTGAGGAGGAGCTTATCAAGCTTGATTTATCGGTGAATATACGGGGTATTGGTGTGAGCATAATTAATGGAGAACCAGAAGAATTGATATATGTGAGTGTCAATGGCATAAAGCTGAATCTGAGTCAATATGAGAATGGAAAGCTCACTGCTGAAGCGATGGTCAACACACTACAGGTAGATAATCAGATACTCGGAGCACGGTTCCCAGTACTCTTTGGGTCTCCTATTGATGCCTCTACGATGAATTGGCTCCACGCAGCAGTTGTCATTCTGCCTCATCCTTCTGTACTCTTTATAGAGTATTGTTCTATCTTGATCCAGGTACTTGTGTTATTGCAAGTGTTATCGTAGGAAATGAAAGCTTCTTCAGATTCAAATATCTTGAATCATCTTCTTACATATATTAGCGATCTCCCATTGAATCTGCTACAGCTAACCAGCAAGGATCCTCTTCGGAAGTTGAATGATTATCCCGAATTTATCTCGTATATTTGTATTTATGCATTGACCGCTAGACCTCTTTTGATTCCTGATAGTACCTTAAATTCAACCACGCTCTTTGCGGAGCAGTTAGAACTCCAACCGCTACTGATTACTCTTACAAATAAAATTGACCCGGCATATCCTCTCAAGTCTTCCATTCTTCCTTCTATACCTATTCTAATACCTCTCCAGGCGGTCATTGATACATTTGGCACATTGTTGGGTAATGTGGATAATGCACAAATCCGGATGAGTTCCTTTGCTACGGAGAATCTCTTCATTTCGCAGCATGATCTGATTAATCGTCTCCAGATGCACTATGTCAAGCAGTTGATGGGACAGCTTTACAAGATTATCGGATCCTTCAACCTACTTGGAAATCCCGTAGGTTTGGCAGAGAATATTACTTCGGGTGTAAAAGCGTTTTTCTATGAGCCTATGCAAGGACTGGTCCGTTCTCCAAAAGACTTTGCTGTTGGATTAGGTCGTGGAACGAAGAAGCTCCTAATGAATACAACTTTTGGTGTGATGAACACAGTGAGTAAAATCACTGGAACTGTGGCTGATGGGCTATCGTCGTTAACAATGTCAGAAGAGTACAAGAATGATCGTGCAGCTGGAAAAGGAGGTATTCTGTATGGTGTGAAAGAGGGCGTTACAGGAGTATTCAAGGACACTTACAATGGCGCAAAGAAGAAAGGATTGCTGGGAGCTGCAACTGGAATTGGAAAAGGATTGATTGGATTTGTGGTGAAGCCCGTAGTAGGTGTAGTAGACCAAACGACCAAAGTGATTGATAGTGTGAAAGGTGTGACTCAAGTGGAAAAGGTATTGACTCGTTTACGGAATCCTCGTTATATATATAAAGATCACTGTATTTCTCCGTTTAACAAATATCTTGCGGAAGGACAAATGTGGCTTTCGATGTGTAAACGAGATTCTAATGTCCCTACGAATGAGGAATATATGGTTCATGTGATTGACGATTCAAAGACTGCTCTGTTGATTGGGAACTCACGATTTATTTGGATGGATAGTGTATCACGCAAGATTATGAAGATTGTAAAATTCAAACATATTATTGGTCTGTCCAATAGTCAAAGAAAAGTGATCATTAATTGTGACAATGGAACACGTTCAATGATTATTTTGGATGAAAGATTGGCTGCAATTATTCCATCTTTGTATCATGCTATTATTGAGAGAAAGAATGAACGAATCACTAATTTGATTGTTCGGATGTTAGTAATCAAGAAGGAGGATATAGTCGAAGAAGATAAGTTGTTGGCGATGCAGGAGAAGCTTGATGATGATATGGAAACAGACAGTTTGATACCTAAGATAGAACCGGTGACACCTATGGATTTAGCACCATCAACGGTAAGTAGTGCTACTGTTAAATCATATCACCAAGGTCTGGAAGCAAAAAAAGCACTGTTTACACATGGTTCAACGTACACAGAGTATGAAATTGAAGTAATCTCAGAAAATGAAGGTGTGAAGTGGATTGTGTATCGGAGATATCGGCAATTTGAGTAGTGTCAGTAGGATTGTGTCATATATAGGGAATTGAATGATGAGTTAAAGAAAATGTTCCCTGAGAAAGCGTCACGACTCCGTTTGCCTGGAAAACAGATGAAGTTGTTCCAAAATGGAAATATACTCAATAAACGGATGGAGGAACTAAACTATTATCTCCAACTAGTAATTGCTGATTCTGAAATGTGTGATGCTCCAGCGACAAGTGCATTCCTTAAGGATAATTTCATTGATATTATTCCTTTGTAACTTGTTTGTATATAAAACACGATCAATAAACATAAAATACTGTTTAGAATAACAAATCCATCATATCCTCCGTCATTAAATCCTAAATACTAACTTCTCTTAGGTAGATTATCAACAACAAATCCACTATACTCTTCTGGAATGATATAATCAAGAGTATATCCTCTTTCAGGTAGATTATCAACAACAAATCCACTATACTCTTCTGGAATGACATAATCGAGAGTATATCCTCTTTCAGGTAGATTATCAACAACAAATCCACTATACTCTTCTGGAATGATATAATCAAGAGTATATCCCCTTTCAGGTAGATCATCAACAACAAATCCACTATACTCTTCTGGAATGACATAATCAAGAGTATATCCTCTTTCAGGTAGATTATCAACAACAAATCCACTATACTCTTCTGGAATATCATCGAGAGTAGGTGTTGGTGTAGGTTCAGTGTGAGCGATAGCAGGCTTACGAGATCTCTTAACGCCACAAGACCATACGCATAACGAGCAGCACAACAACAGCAATGCAATAACAATTAAGACAAGAGTAAGAAGAATCATAAGTATGAACTGACCTCTAGTATCAATGCAATAGCCCTCCACTGCTGACCAATGCACCTCTAAAGTCTCATCCAATTCACATGTTAATCGTAGTTCTCCAAAGTAAGTTTCATTACAAGGAATGATAACAACGTTTCCAACATTTACACTTTCGGCATCAGCCATCACTTGACACTGTTGAGGAATAACAGTAAACGAAACGAGAGTGGTGACTGATCCTGCAGGATTTATAGCACTAATGGTATAGTTCTGAACAGAAGAAGCAACGGTTGGGATACCCGAGATCTCTCCAGTTAGTGGATTAAGAGAGAGACCCTCAGGTAGTGCAGAGTCGACTTCGAATGTGACATTGACTCCAGTAATCAAAGGGAAGTGCGTTGAGAACGGAACATTCATTGTAGCCGTATAGGCGTTTGAAGAGTAGCGAAGATTTGTAGGAAGAGCAACAGGACAGGACTCTGTACTTCTAATAATATACTCTCCATCTTCACACTCTGCTTGCACAGCCACCAGATGCACCCCATCGCATTGCTGCGAAATTGTTTCTCCATCAGCAACGATGATATCATTGTTACGACAACTGGCATTTGTAACCTGGAGCGACACCACTGTCGTGGCTCCTGCAGATTCTTGAGTACTTGCCGTGATAGTGTACTGTTGAGCGGACTGGGCTTGAGAAGGTACACCCACTATATCACCCGATGAAATAATCTCCAGTCCCTCAGGAAGAGGAGGATTGGATGAGAAGGAGGAAACAATTCCAGTGAATTGTACACTAAAGTGCACAGTTTCTCCACGCTGAACTGTTAAGGAAGATGGACTGTACTGGAAATCGGTAACTGGCAGAGCAGTACAATCATGCTGTGGATCGTCCCATACACCTGATCGACAGAATCTTGTCGAGTGGCCAGAAGTATAAGGAGGACAGTGCGAAGTGATCGATGCAGTTTCTCCACTAGGAGTTTGCGGATAGGAATCTTCTTGAGGGCAAGGACGAGCAGATAAGGTGAGGAATGTAGAAAACGTAACTGGTTCCTCAGAAACAACTTGTAGGAGTGGCTCAGGTGTATCAAGATCTTGGAGTGCATCTGTCATCACTGAAGATGATACAGACCCAGTAATGGTGAATGTATCACTGGTGAAAGTGGTATTTAAAGCACCACCAAATGTACCATTGGTGAAAGTAACTCCTTGGGGAAGGTCTGGAGATATTGAGAATTCCATCTCAGGTAAAGAATATACAACAGAAAGAGGAGGAATTGGCTCTCCCAGAGTCAACGAGAGTGATGAAAGAGCTAGTCCAAAAGATGAATCGGGCAGCTCGCAGTGATTCTCTAAGACACTCTTAACACCTGTGAGACACTGTAGAATCACCCATCCAGTATAATATGTAGGACATGAAGTAGGCGCTGTTTCTCCATCGAGAATTATAGGGAGCCCATCTTCTTCCTTGCAATCAATGGGTCCTTGGATTACATGCAGAGTGATGACAGTCGTGATGGAACCCATTGGATTGGACACTTCAACTGTATAAGACTGGGGACTAGAGAGTTCTGTTGGAAGTCCAGTAATCTCTCCATTACTTGTATTGAACATAAGCCCAGGAGGGAGAGACGGCTGAATAGAAACTGTGTAATCGATTGCTGATATTACTGGAGTAATGGGAGTGATAGGTCGGTTCGTCCGTACCTCAAAAGCAGTACTATTGTACTCAATAGATGTGGGACCACGAACTAAACAGAGAAGGAACGATTCAGACCACTGACCGTCTTCGCATCTTCTTGCATAGCCTCCATCATAGTTCTCATTACATCCATCACCTTGGTTCCAGGCGTTATCTCCATTCGCAGTAGGCAAGAAATCGAAACTTGCAGGACAATTTCCAGTTTGAGTGTGTGAATATAAAGCTATATCTGCCAGCTGGAATGTATCAGAGTTGCACTCTGCAAAGATAATCTTGTACTGATTGTAAGCAACAATGTTAGTGACTTCGAACTCTCTTGTCTCACTGACTGATGTGAAGGTCACATTGCTATGTAGTTGCAATAACACCCACTCACTATCATCGCGCCGTCCATAGAACTTCCACCCACTTGGTGTCCATTCATTATGATCCGGACCATTCGTAATTACAATCTTATTAACTACTTCATAGCGAGTTGTAAAATCCCAGAGAGCCGTAACTCCCACACATTGATTGGGAATAATTGTAACGGTTTCTGGATTGTTGTCAAAGAGAAATACAGATCCGTTTTCACCCTCCTGCACTGGATCAGTCGAAGTAGAAGCTGCATCACTACTTCGTTGATTATCCTCAACATATTCCACGGAAAGGCTGAAACTGTTAGTACTCTCATTTGTTAGGTAGCGGTGCATCTCTGCAGCGAACATATTCTCTCCTAGTCGTGGATTTCCACTGTCAGTCAGCTCGCAGAAGATATATGTAGTTGGAGACGCGTGCTCAGCAGTAGCGCTCGTCTGTGAAGTCACACCGGTTATGGGAAGATTCACACGGAGCAATTCATTACCATTCAGATAGAGAATGACTCCAGCCTTCACTGTCAAGGTGATGATAATGTGGTGATAGAAAGGAAGGTAGAGGAGACTGGTTACTCCTTGATAGTACTGAGTGATGCTTGTGGCCGCAGGAAAAGAACTGATTTCTGTCGTTGGCCATGACAAAGATGTTGACGTCGTCCAATCATTTGGAACCGCTCCTTCAGTTACTTGATAGTACCACAGCAGCTCCATCATATCTCCTTTGCAGTACTGAAAATAGATATTTGAAGCATCAATACCATTATTGACAAGGCCATTCAGAGAAAGTCGGAAGATTCGATATGTCGATAGAGAAGTGCGCATTGCCCACTGGGAACGAGTATATGCAGGCAGATGCTGATTAGAGAGACTCAATAGCACGGCAAATACATCAGAAGTAGTAATACGAGCTCTAACATCGAAGCTCAATGAGCTTCGTTGTGTGCGCTCCAGAATAGCAAACGATGAGAACGTGGTTCCTACCATATTTTCCACTTCCCAGTTGACTGTAGGTGAGTCGTTACTAGAGATCACGGCATATGTAGAGGGGTCATAATCAAAGTATGAACTGATGGATCCTTCAGAAGGAGTCGTTCCTGAAGTGCTCATGTAAGAGTCCATAGCTATTGAGCATTCAGCAACCGTAATAAGCCCAGTAGCGTCAAACACGAAAGAAGACGAGGTCGATTCCCCGGTTGCACGGTGTACTTCGAAAGCCATTACATTTCCTTCAGTATTTACGTTGGCCTGAGTGAGAATGATGTGAAATAGAGAATAGTGTGAAGATGAATACAGAATCGTTCCACGCGTTGTAGATGTAAACGGTGATACCAAATTGAAACGTGCCCACTGACGGCCATTCATATAAGCAACAACGCCACCAATATAGGTTACACGTACATTCAAGAGGGAATAGGAAGATAAGTCGGAGAGTGAGAATGTCCGACGAATGTAGATTGTGATGGCAGTAGAGGATCCAATATCGGCCGCCAATGAAGAAGTCCAGTAACTATCATCATAACCCCTCTCAATCCAAGAAGATGAAGAGAGAGTTGCTTTGTAGATCTTCCATACAGTAGAGATGACTTGAAACGGAGTATAGGAAGAGAATTCAACAATATGCTCTGAAGTACTTACATATCCCCCTTCAAATTTCATGTTGTTATTATCCAGAGAGAGATAGTAGTACGAACTGGTAGACCAGCCTGATGCTGTGCTGGAGTAGAAATGAAGTGAATAGGAGGCATATGGTAAACAGAAATAGAGAGTGTGCTCTACATTACTGCTTAGAATCGTGTCTGGAGGTACACTTGGCTGTGATGTAATAGTTCCCATCACATTGTATTCTTCAGAACTCGCAATTACTGTTTCACCCCTATAGAGGATGAACTTTGGTTCATTGCTATTAACATGTAGTGACACCAATGACTGTGTCTCTCCACATACCATAACTGAAAACCCAATAATGGTAGTTGAACCTATTCTGTCTTCTGAATTGACTTTGGCTGTGATTACATAATTGACAAAATCAGTCGCCACGCTAGCTGTGCCACTAATCTCTCCTGTTTGTAAATCGAATCGGAGGCCAAGAGGCAAGTCAGGAGTAATTGAATAGCTTGTGAATCCAGAGGATAAAGGATGAATAGGTTCAATAGGTACATACAAAACGATAGTATCAATCTCTGGATACTCCAATGAGGGGAGAGTCGATGAAGCCTCGGCAACAAGCAGTATTTGCTGCAATCTCCACTGACATATCATTGATGAACCAGTGTTAATGTTTGTCAGTCGAAGTGCGTTGTAAGCAGTGGATGTTGTTTGTGGAATCGAAATCGTAGCAGTTCCATCCGATTGCCAGTTAATAGAAGATACAGTTGTAATACGATTCCACGTACCATCAACAAGTCCAGATATAATCACCTGCATCGGATAAGCATAACCCGACATACGACGCAGAACCATGGTATTCATCCACTCCTGACGCTCGTTAGCAAAAGTGATGTCCAAGGAATTTGATGTGCACTGATCACTACCGATAAAGAACTCTGACGAATCTTCGAAGATGCGAGTAGGATAACCCAGGAGGTCAACTCCGACAGAGTTGAGAGGGCGTGATGATACGATGGTTGAATGCGATAAATCCAATCGGATAGAGCAGTCAAAGACAGAGGTTCGAACAGTAGATGAAGGCGTAACAATTGCGATTGCAAACACATTGGATCCCACATTTAGGAAGCGGATAGGCAAGTAAATGGAATGATAGAATAGATCTGATGTTGTAGTTGCTGCAGATGAAGTACTAAGAGAACCTCGCACTCCATACCTAAAGACTTCTGCACCATTCACCATGATGACATACCCATATTGATGACGCAGCAGCATTGTAAAACCAGCCATATAGTCGATGTTCGAAATGGTCACGGCTAGTTTGTACAGTTGAAGTTGATTCGTAGATGATGGGAAGGAACCGACACTACTGTATCCCCATCCACTCATATCAGAATTATACCACGCAGTCGGAATTGATCCCATTCTATAGTACCAACTTGATCGAGCAGGAATTAGATATTCTGTACTGAACAGATAATTCGCCGGAATTCCTATTGTGGGATCGAATCGAGCACGAAGCAATTCATCCTCCTCGCCATCAGGAAGGGTCGCAGTGACATACAGAAATGAGCCAGATTTCCAAGCAGACACAGAAGAGAGCAATGTCAACGTGTAGGAAGATACAGAAAGACATAGAGTACTTGACCATTCTGTAAAATCTGAGGTACTTGACTGCAGAGGCACATGAAGAATTACATTGCTGTTCTCATTGTTAATCACTACAAAGCCTTCGCTGGATGACTCCGACTGATATGTCCGAGTAAACTTCACGATCGATCCAGCACAATTACGTACAGTCAGCATCAAGCTTCCTTGATTCACGCCCGCAGAAACATAGTATGTCTGATAGGCCGTTGCTGCTGTGGGAATACCTTCAATTGTGCAGTCAGAGGTGATGGACAGTCCTGGAGGAAGTTCAGGATAGACACTACAGCCTGTATAGCCGAGAAGAGTAGGTTGAATAGTGATCTTCTGGTCAACAAATAGGATTTGGTTTCCGGACTCATAAGAGATTGTATTCGAACTGCCATAACAAACGAGTGGATGCAGCTCGGCAATCACAACTACTTGTTCCAATGCAGGAGAAAGAACTGTCGTTTTAATATGCTTATAAGTAGTCGAAGACACAAAACTGATGACATCAGCAAGCATGTTGTGTTCGTAAGAATGATCAAAGATTGTTCTCCAGATTGAGTTGTCATTGCTCCCTTCGACACGATATGCACTTGGAATCTGATTCATGGAGGTAAACCAGAATCCCAAGCCATTGACCAACACAGTTGCATCGAAAGAATAGGTAAGAGACCGCGGAAAAGAATTGAATGTAACTGAAGAGTCGAGACTGAAATCATTTGTTGATGATTCACTGCTTGAACCATACGGATACAGAGAACAGAGTGTACCTGCTATCGAAGGACGTATGAGATGTAATGAGGCTGTCACATTCAGAATATAACTACCAGAGAGTGAAGGGAAATAGAATGCTATCGCAAGTACGATTGGGTCATCGTTCACCTCATTTCCATTTCGAATTACACGATGTACATCGTAACTAGAATAACCAGATAAACTGGTGGTAAGTGTATTTGGTACCAGAGCCTCTGGAAGCTGGTCTCGGAAGATTTCGGTACCTGCAAGGTATGCAATGATTCCATAGCGATAATTTAGATTGAGTTGATAAGCAGCCATGGAATTCATTCCCGAAAAGGATAAACGATAATAACGAGGGATTCCGCTAATATCCAGTTGGCCATCCATTACAACCGTATCCCACGAAGATATATCATATAGCGGCATATACCAAGCCATAGATGTCACAGTTGTTGTTGTGGACCATACCGAAGAGGATGAAACAGGGCAATACAACGAGAAACTGTGATGTTCCTCCAAAGAAGAAGTCATAAATCCCTTAAACACAATGGTATCGTCATCAGTAACTAGTTCAATCCACGATCCTGCATACCAGTGAGAAGTAGTATGATACATCACCAACTCATACTGGTCATCAACAGAACGAGGGATCGTATACACAAACTCCTGAAGAAGGCCATTATACAAAGCTGAACTATTCACAACAGCAATGCCATTGCTGAAAATCGAAAAGCTCTCTCGACTTGCATACTGCTGACTCATCTTGCGAACTAGCAAATATCTATGGTTGTTGAAATTTGTAATCCGCAGGGTAAAACCTCCTTGAATCGTGCTTCCACCCCACGACGTTGACATAGTATACATAGTTTCAGGGAGATTCGCTGAAGGAATACCAGAAATACTGCAGGTGGACGAATTAAATGAAAGTCCCTGTGGAAGCGTTGTAGACAAATAGCAATCAGTAAGATACGGGATTGAAGGGCGGATATCGACTTCTTCCAGATAGATATCATAGATATAACTGCTCTGGGGAAACGGAATCGACGCGATAGCATTTAAGGAACATGTCATTAGTTGGACCTCTGTTAATGTAAGAGGCAGAGAAGAAGCACTTTCTACATTCAATCTAAACGAAGTTCCTCCTTGCACCTCACCAGATGTTATAAACATATTCATCTGTTGAGGAAGGTAGCTTGGACTGTCCACATCCAAAACCAGTACAGGTGTCTCGTTCTCAATACGATATAACTGAAAAGCTGTCATTGTACTGCTAACTCCACCTTCATACCATACAGCAACTCCGTTCACATACACATCCGAAATAAGAGGATAGGAAAACGACATTGGAGGCTGACTAATCACCTCTCCAGTACTTATATCATAGTCAAATAGGGAAATAGAACTCTGATAAAGACCTCCATAGATAAAGCAATTGTTGCCTGACCTTGTATGAGCATACATAGACAAAAAACTATTAAACAACATAGGATACGCTGTGGTGAGACTGGGAAAATGCAATTCCACTGCAACAATATTGGATTCAGAAGCGACTTCTGAGGCAGGACGAATAACAGAGTGATATGAGTACGTATTGTACTCTCCAATTGCCAAGGACGAAGAGGAAGTGGGCCCATCTGGCAAATGGTCGCGGTATACCTCCACTCCGTTCACATACGCAACAATTCCAAATCGATATCGGAGCTGTAGTTCATACGCCGAAAGGTACATCGTCCCCACAAACTTCCTTCGCAGATATTGAGTTCCCGAATAAGAAATGGAAACTGATCCCAGTTGTAATTCAGTCCAGGAAGAATCATCGAATTCATAATTTATCCATGATGACGACACTGAACCTCGATAAAACTCCCAAACAGAAGACCTTGGCAGAGGAGTGTATAACGAAAAGTATGCAATGTCTCTACTTGGTTCGATCATATTCCCCTTAAAAATGGTATTTCCGTTACTACCTAAAATTCTTATCCACGATCCTGGTGACCAAGCATCACCACCATTGTCAAGCATTTCTAGAATATACAACGAATTGGGTATATCCGGTATACAATACTCAAACTCCTGTAACTGGTTATCTGCAAACTGATTTTCCGTAACCAGAACTGAGTCTTGATAGAGTATCTGGAACGATTCTTCTGAACTTTTTGAAGTACTCTGCTTTTCAACAAGAATTGAGACATAACCATTAGTACAACTAACAGCCTGCGTTCTCGCAAAACCTATTCCATGATCGAGTCAGTTATATGCTATACTTAATAAAATGACAAACACCAGCAGTACATACTTCATAGTTAGAGTGTTTTGAAAAATGTTGTTAGCGATTGTTATAACCAACTTCATTATTCCTTATCAAATTGGTACAACAAACAATTTGCACAAAGTAGCTAAACAAACTACCAAGTTACAGCTTCAATTCTTTGCACTTCTCCCATGGGAACTCATCTCTTCCAAAATGTCCATAAGCTGCAGTTTTCTTGAAAATTGGCTTGTCCAAGCCCAATTCTTGGACAATGCAGCCAGGGCGAAGATCGAAATTGTCCACAATAATCTTCTCCAATTCTGCCTCCGTTCTTTCACTTGTTCCATAGGTGTCAACGTGGATCGAGAGAGGGTGATTCACACCAATTGCATAAGAAAGCTGAATAAGACAGCGCTTGCAAAGATTTGCGTTTACCAGAGATTTCGCAATCCAGCGAGCAGCATAGGCAGCAGAGCGATCGACCTTCGAGGAATCCTTTCCAGAGAAGGCACCGCCTCCATGAGCACCCCAACCTCCATAGGTGTCCACGATAATCTTGCGACCAGTCAAACCGGCATCACCACTGGGTCCACCGATCACAAAACGACCAGATGGATTCAGATGGAAGATGGTGCGATCGTCAAGAAGGTTTGCGGGAATTATTGGCTTGATCACGTGCTCCATCAAATCCTTACGAATCTGCTCATTAGAAACGTCATCATCATGCTGCGTGGAGATGACCACAGTGTGCACACGAATTGGAATCATGTGACCATGATCATCTTTGTACTCGACTGTAACCTGGGTCTTACCATCGGGTCGAACCCATTTAAGGGTTCCGTCCTTACGGACATCGGTAAGTCTCTTGCCAAGCTTGGTGGCGAGAAGGTGGGAAAGTGGCATCAACTCTTTCGTCTCGTTCGTGGCATATCCAAACATAATTCCTTGATCTCCAGCACCAATATCCTCCACTTTCTTATTGATGTGGACTCCTTGAGCAATATCCGGACTCTGATGGTCCAGTGCAATGATTACGTTGCATGACTTGTAGTCCAGGCCCTTTGCGTCAGAATCATAACCAATGTCACGAATGGTATCACGCACCACCTTCTCCAATTCCACCTTGGCAGTGGTTGTGATCTCTCCGAAGATCATCACCATCTCCCCCTTCGCCGCAGTCTCGCAGGCAACTTTCGCATTGGGGTCCTGGGCCAAGCAGGCGTCAAGGACGGCATCGGAGATCTGATCGCACAACTTGTCTGAAATTCATGAATAAAAGGCACGTAATACCTGGATGTCCCTCATTCACCGATTCAGAGGTGAACAAAAAATGACCTACAGGCAAAGATTCCATGTGTAAACAGATGCTTGGTATTCCAGAATAAATGTGAAGAAGAGGAGAATGAAAGGCTCTGGTTCTATCCAATCAAATATCAAAAGGAGTTTCATCGATAAGGCCGATAGAAATTACAGGTATACGAAGGGAAACTTGCACAGAATATTGTTTCATTCGGTAGATAGAGGAAATCGAAGCATAACGGAACAACGTTACTAAAATAGCACAGTGGATCACTCTCCCTTAGTTGAGGGCGTCTCAAATGATACTACACATCGTTTTAAATCATCTACTCCAACAAAGAAAGTTCAAGCAGGTCTTGGGCGAGAAACAATTCAATATTTTACACACTACTTTATGCAATCATGCTCTCGCTGTCAAGAGATTGACAGCTTCGCCGGAGCAACACACAAAATGGACAGTGACTACATCCTTTTGCAGGAGGAAAATACAATGGACTATGAGCCCACGCAGGAAGAGATCCAAGAAGAGGCAAAATTCTTGGGAATTGCTCCCTCCGACGAGAAGCTACTGTGGATTGCGAAGGAAGCACTCCGTGTATCTAATATGATATCAATTTGTAATAGGCTCCACTTCCTCGTCATTGGAAGCCATATCAACACAAAAAAACGAAGGCAATAGTCTACTACAATAGCAAGACAGGTGTAATCAGCGAGAATCACCCAATGGATGACTACTTCAGATCCTTGTACATGAAACTGAAATCGGAACCGTCTCCACTACTAGTATCTGACATTCCATCTATCTACAATAGGGAAATAGTATCCCACAGCTTATTACGAAAGATGATTTTTCCAAGACGTCTCTACAGAATTCTGAAGCGGAAGCAAATGTAGAAACCATGGTATAATAAAGAGTAGACGCAACTCTACCTTACTTCGCTGAGAACTTACGATTCGTTGTACATGCTTTGTATGACTGAGTGATAGAAGAGAATCTGAAGAACTATGCAATGAGGTACATCGGCTTGCAGTCGAACTATCCCTCTTCAATGAGTGAGACAGTGCATGTACTTTAACATAGATGGATGAAAGATTGTGTAACATCAATGAAGGAAGAGATCCAGCGTATCGAATATCTCGATAAACGAATGCAGACTTCTCTGAATTCTGTACTTCCACTTCCTACTTCTTAATCGCTTTCTTTGTTTAACAAACGAGCTCAACTACTTTCCCTTCTTGTCAAGATCCACCATTAGTCCAATCATATCATTTGTCACATCCACTTCATCGTTATGAATCATAGGAATTTTAGACAAGTCTATTCTCAAGCTATTCATCGACTCACTCAATTTATCCATCTTAACTTGATCCTGATAGGATGAACTAAGCGAAATAAAATAATCGGCCTTTTCTCGGCGCTTACTCAACACACCTGCCGCAACAAGCCCCTCCACATTATTACGCACCATTTGAGTACTAGCAGTAAAAGGATACTTTATCTTTTTGTTTTCAATTGCGGCTCGTGTCATTTCCATGCACTTTAATAGCAACACTGTTAAATCTACTTCCTCCTTAGCTGAGCCTGGTACCAGATTCTGGATTGCTTCCACCACAATTGTCAAAGAATCCACCAACGGTGCAACCAGCGACACACAGAAATGAATATAACTTTCCTCGTTCGGAGGATAACTCACCAGATCATCGTGCAATACCAGTATCTTGCGAGCAATCAGCGATTCCATGGCTGGTGCACTCGTAACCCGATTATAAGGAATATGAGCGCCAATAATACGACACATCAGATCTACAACAGGTACAACATCCACTAAACTCAATTCTGATCTTCCTGATGTCATTTGCAGTGATTTGATTACATACAGCACAGTTGCATCAGCAAGGAAATGATGCAACAAACAATTGCGATAGTAAAGAAGCGTCATCTGCTCATGAACACCCTGCTTCGCGCGATACTTATGATCGTCCACTTCTATTAGATCAGGGAAGTTTCGCACAAACTGATGTAACAAAGTGACCGACCACGAATTATAACCCTCAAAAGCATGCACTTTTCGCAACCAACTGCGGATTGTATCGATGTGCACAGAGAGCTCGGCTTCAGATATCCATTCTCCAAGAGGGAAATCCATAAACGTTGTTGCAACAAGCGTAGAAATAGTCACCACACTATTCTCACGCATTGCTTGGCACACGTGCGCACCCACATATTTTACTTCGTGACGGACATCTAAAGTAGAGTCTTGCTTCTCCATCTTCCTCAAAAGATCTTGCAGCAGCATGGGAGTTCCTAAAGTAACGAAGGCATCTCCACAATCCATCGAGAGAATACTAGAGGCATTCTTTAAAAGTACCGATAATGATTCCTTATGCTTCTTTCCTCCCAGCAAATACTTCACATAAGAATTCAACTCGGGACAGTGCTCATAATCCACAGCAATAGGTACAAGCAGTACATCCTTCAGACGTCCCATCTTCACTGCTTCCAGAATCACATTCAGTAGTCCATATTTGGGTGGAAGAATGGTTCCATCACGCGATCGGCCTCCCTCGATGAAGAACTCTAAAGTAGAGCCTGACTTCAGCACTTCTTCTAAATAACCCTCAAGGACAGCTCGATACAAGGTGTCGTCACCCAACGATCGACGCATGAAAAAGGCTCCCGAATAGCGGAAAAGAGCTCCGACCACCGGAATATTCAAATTATCTCCAGCAGCAATCACTGGTATGGGAAGGTCGTACAAAGCGGAGATGTAAGACAACACCAGATAGTCGATATGACTCTTATGCGTAGGAAGATACACTACTCCGACCCCCTTATCTAAAGTCTTGAGCTGCTTATGGAAAATGCTGAGGCCGTGCTTGTCGACATGAATCGTCCGCATCATCACTCGGAATACAAAAGAGAGAATCAGATAGAAGATCCGAAGCACCCAATCTGTCTGACGACAAGCCATTCGATCCACAATGCTACGCGCACGTTTCAAAACAGAGCTACGGCTTTCTGGATGATCAGGATCAGAAACAAGACGATCAATCTCTTTCGTAATGTGAGGATTCTTCAAAACTTCTTCATTACTCACAATTGGCTTCAACACAACATGAACACGCGTCATTACAATCAGATCAATTACAAAGGAGCGGATCCAGCATAAAGGACGATGATTAAAAATCCAAGTAATCGGAGTCAACAGAGAAGAGATAAAGGACGGAAAATGAATCTGGGTTTGTTTCATAACATCTTCATATTCAGGACTTGCACGAGTATTCAGAGACGAATTCTGCAAAAACTCCATCTCTCTCTCATTTGATTCATCATACTCTTGAGGATAGGGAGAGGCACTATCCTTCGGGAGAGGTGTCATATAATCCGAGGCCACTGGTGTGAAAAAGTTTTTTACACTTGGACTCTACCAGTGACACAACAACAATAATAATACATGACGCAAGCTAGGTACCACATCATCTGATGCCTTATCAGCCTCCTCTAATTCATTCATTATTCTCATATCTAAGAATTACCTTACTCTAGAAAATCCACTTAAATGCAAGTCATTACTATTCACAGAGTGTTGCTTTCGCAGTTTCTTGCGATTCTCCTTAACAGAACCAGCTAGATTTGATGAGCTTCCACCTCTCCGTATCGCCGGAGCCTTCTCCTTCTTATCGTCCTCCTGATTGTTCCCTTCCCCTTCAGATGTCATCTTCTGAGGAATGAGATTGTAGAATCTGCTCTTAATAAACTCAAATAATGTCATTGATTCCGGAATTTTCCCTTGAGAACGTTTTTCTTTCATACGAATCAATTCCATGGCCAAAAACGCCAGTAAACCCAAAACTGCAGTAATAAGCACTGCAAACCATGATTCAGGAAGGAAATGAAGCATTATCTAGATTCCAAGAAAAAATACCAATAATACTCCATATTTCTGTAGTGTCATGTTCGATAAATCGAACTACGTAATTCAATTATCAAGACAAATTCACAAATATGTTTAACAAATAAGTCAAAATAAAATACATCCTTACTTCTTCAAGTTAACAAGGAACTTGGAAATTCCAGCATTCGTAGGAGTAATGGTGGTCTGTCCCTCATGCCAGTTGGCAGGGCACACCTCTCCATGCTCATCACTGAACTGCAGTCCCTTAATCACACGAATCGTCTCCTCGACATTACGACCAACGCCGTTATCGTTGATGTACATGTGGCGAATCTTCTGGTTGGGATCAATCAGGAACAGTCCACGGAAGGCCTGGGCATAGTCCAAGCCAGACTTGTCCTCGTTGTACACTCCGTAAGCCTTCATGGTATCGCGAGTAATATCAGAAAGCAGAGGAATGTTAATGAGACCACCAA
>JZRM01000243.1:0-10798 GCA_000963415.1 Blastocystis sp. subtype 6 | reverse complement strand
ATGTTTAATGTAGCTGAAGATTTATATGTTTGTAATAAACAACTCAACTACGATTTGAAGAGGGATAATGGGGAACATAATATTCGGGTTCCTACCATCTAGAGAATCATCGAAACATACTTGGATAGAGAGGGTGGATCCACAAAGACAAATGAAATGAGTGCAGCCAATTGTGTAAAGCTACAAGTCAACAGACAAATAAATACACACAATGAGTCTATGGCAGTGAGGACACTGGATCGCTGCTAAAAAACATGGATAACTAACTAGATTACCTTTTTCTGTAGCTGCATTCACACCTTGCTTATTTAAGAAATTGACTTGCTTACAAACAGGACATTTTACATATTCTGCATCTTCAGGAAATAAAATACTATTCTACAAGTGAATGTCCTTAAATGAATAATCTACAGAACAGTGGCCGCAAATGATAAGATACCCACTATAAGCATCCCTACTCGAAGTTACTTGCTTATCAGAACTGGTTTTTCTGGAAGATAGTTCATATCAACAAAGCTTACATTTCAGAGATAAAACTCATGATTATTTAAACAGATCTACTAGAGATATAACAAAATGATGGAAACAGTGATAATGAAAGATGAAAATGAAACAACATTAGATAACAAAATAGTCAGAAATAGCTATATTCTCTATTTTAAGACAGATATCTTCGTTCCGTAAATGTTAATAGTGAAATACATTGATGTTAACTAGTATCCACTTATACCATTTAAAACAATTGTGTTTTGGGTCCTTCTGTTATATCCGCGGAATTCTATTACTACACTACTTACATTATTCTTTTATCAGTACAAACTATATTATCGTTTGTGGTATCCTGATAGATAACAATTCAGGGAAATGCGTGAGAGTTCAAGCAATCGTCATCTGAGGGAAATTCCAGGTGGTACCAAAAGGAACATGGCTAATGTGCTTTTGTTGAGCTTCGCCTTTGGGCTGAATTTTTTTGGTATGCGTGCAATCAATCAGTAATGTACAGGAACGAACGCATTCATGAACTTTGCTGTCCCTATTCTTGGTGAAATATTGAACGGACTAATGATCGATAGGAAACTTGGGCTCTATCTGTATGGCCATCGTCAACATTGTCAACTCATTTTCGAATTTCCTTGTTCCTTCTGTAATTTCGTTCTTTGGTAGTGCTGAACGAACTATTTTCTGGTGTGCCTTCTCGTACCTGTACATTTTGATGAAACTGTTTCATATAGGATTTATATCGGTCAGTTTTCGTATATTATTCCTCCAGTATCTTACATTGTGTGTACATGTCATGGCTTCCTTTCTGCTGTTAGAGCTTCTGCAGGAGTTTCATTGTAGATGGTATGGGCTTGTCAGGGTATCATTTTGGGTAACAATTCGAATGATAATGATCGTGGGAAGAAGTCGGGTTTATTCATGGCAATTTACATGCTTGGAAGCGTACGGATAGGTCGTTTGCACTGATTCGTAGGCCTTGGGAAGTATCATCTCTGGTATACTTGTGGATAAACTGGGTGTGTCATCAGATGTCCACAATGGATGGAATGGGAGTACTTCGATTCTGTTCCTCTTCCTTGCATGTACCGCTGTTTTGTCCACTATCCCGTTTTCTCTGATTAAGAAGTATATTCCTCCTGTGGATCAAGCGGTGGAGGTGTCTACAGAGTCTAAGGTGAATGAAGATGAAGAAAAGAGAGATAGTCCGACAACGAAGAAGGATAGTGAAAAGAAATCAAGTGTCTTGAATGAAATAAAAGCTGTTTGGAAGACTGGAACAACAGCTCGCATGCTCTTACTTCTGTGTTTCTTTTTCAATGATGGATATCAGCAGGTATTCTTTCAGTCTATGTTTACGCGACAAATTGCTAATTTGGCAACGGTAGGAACAGTGACTGGTATTTATTCGATTTGTGATGTCATTTTCTCTTATATGCACGGATGGTTGAGTGATCGATTTGGACACACTGTCGTTGTTACACTCGCAGTACTAAGTGAAATCGCTGCAATTGTTATTTCATGGTTTGCCAACAAGTACCAGGATTGGACAATCTATTGTACTGGTGTTGTCATGGCTATTGCTGATGCTGGATTCCAGACTGAGGTTGGATCGATGAAAGTAGATGAGTGTGTAGTGTTTGGCAACTGTAAATCAGTTCTTTGCATCAGATCGTACAAATGCTAATTCTGTTTTCCGAATGGTATCTTGTTTCTATTCTGAGTGATTTGCAGCTACAATGCTTTGGCTTTGCTATATGTTTAGTGATAATGCCATTATTCGTATCGTCTGGACTGAAGAGTAGCAATTCTACTCAGGTAGGTCGACTTTGTGTTGATTTATCTTTAGTATCTCATCGAGTTAATTCTTGCTGCTGCTTTGGTTCTTTGCTCCTATGTGGGTTACGTGATATTTATAGTGAAGGAGAAAAAGAATTCCAAGTTATGTGTTTGTATTAAACAAATGAATGAGGTTTGGGTACATGACCATCAACATAGAAATTCCGAGTGATTTTAGGAATCGTAACCTACACATCAACACAATTTACGATCCTGTACTTCCATCCCATCCATATCCTCTGTGATCTTAATCTGACAACCCAGACGCGAGCTATCCTTATCAAAGCTGCAACAACACGTACGTCTCAGTAAGTCCAGAAGCATTATCTAAACAATCTTCTTCTTCTTCAGTGGGCTCAGGAAGTGCATCGTAATGTTTCTTGTCAAGAATAACATGGCATGTAGCACAGGCCATTCCACATTCACAAGCGCCTGAATAACACAAAAACGAACATAATTGTACCCTCCAAAGGGATGTCGTTGTGCTGAGCCACGCGTAGGAGCACTTCTCCGGGTTTTGCATCCACTGAACGAGTTTTCCCATCGGGAGTATGGAAGTGAATTGTCACAAACCCTCTAAATAAACTATAGCATCGCAAACACTACCTAGAAGAGATACCACGAGCTAGAATAGAAAGAGAACGTACTGCAATCATTAGAAAAATATGAGAAATCGAAATCAGCCATTATTTTTGGCATTCTCACTTTTTCAGATGGTGAAGCTTCTTGTGAACAGGAGACGAACATATATTGGAGAGGATGATATGCCCTTTCTAATGGGCGCTGATCTTGTATATCGTCTGCTATGTCTATCTGTTTTGTTTCGTGCTTTTATTATATATAACAACATCTTTTCAGAACTCACTACTACGTTTTAATTATGTATATTCTGCATTTCTAGTGGGCCGATTAATCTGTTCTTTTTTGTTCAGTTAATAGTGCACTCGAAGTTGAATTGTGTCCGGAATTGTTGATATTTATAAATTGTAGGAATCTACTTTCATTATTGTCAATTCGTGTAAAGGAACTGTACTAGAGATATCCTTTTATTTTCTTTCATGTTTTATTAATATGGTTACGCAAGCAAGCGAAACGGAATAAGTGATTACTTTCTCATACATGTCATTTCGCTTATTATTTTGAGTACTCTTAATCTGCTTCTTCCTATCTCTGTACTCTATGTTTCCTTTTAATGATAAGATCACTTGGTGCAAGGACTCGTTACCCTATGAGTTCAAAGGGATTGTGTCACTGTACTGCATTCTCGTATCGCTGGAATCATGGTTTACATTCTCCTCTACGATTGTTCTCTCTGCTCCAAGACTCACTAAAACTGGACTCAAGCGAATGCTGGAATCTACAATTGTTCGTATTGCATGCAACGACAAGATGTTGAGTTTACTGGCAGAAACTTTATTAGGCAACTCTTCGTTTAGAGACCTTAGTATTTCTGACATTGCCTCAGGTCTTTTATTAAATAACATTGTATGGCATCACAAACATGAAAGTGGTGTCGATTTGAAGAAGGTGAAGAATCTGAGAACCCAGGAATATTTAAAGTATTTGAGACTACATCCAGATGATGTCAACTCAAAGGAAGAGATGACTGCTTTTACTGATAAAGATGTTCTTTGTTTAATGCAGCATTATGCTACTTATGCAAATGCCATATATGGAGTCTCATTGTCGATTTCATTGTCTCTTTTGATGTAGTGAGTCTATACGACGAATGAAGAACGGTACTACTCTTTCCATTCTCCAAAGAATAAGAGAGCGATTACAACGGAATCGAGAAATGCCGAAAGAGGTTGTCCAGATCAAAACACTTATTGAAGCATGTGACGGAGAAGTTATTTACTCTTCTTTGGATGATAAGTGGCCATTTATCGTATTTTTCATGTAGTCTTGATATCATGCCATGGTTTTTGGCTTATGACTATCCTACAAATGCAGTAATTCTCTGCGTTCGTGGTACAAAGTCTTTTGCAAACGTTTTAACAGATTTATTGAGTAGTAGGGATTCTCTATATGTGGCAACTAGAACCTGTGTCATTAAGTGAGATTGGAGAACGCTACGGATTTGATGCCTCTAGTGCATATACTCATAACGCACGTCATAACAGTCCTTTTTAGTTTTAGGGTATGTTGATAGTCACAGAGAATATTCTCCGAAGTTTAGAAGAGTCCAACATTCTCGAGGCTCTCTTGCACAACAAGCCAAATGCGACTGACATCACAATACCATATTCAGTCCGGTCTCATATCACTTCTTCAACAAAACTCATCATTACAGGACACTCGTTGGGAGGAGGAGTTGCTTCTCTACTCTCGATGTGCTTGCAACAAGATTTCCCAAACGAATGCTATGCGTTCGATCCTCCAGGCCAAACTATCTCTCTGTCTCTTCGCCACCAAACTCTCGCTACCACATATACGACTGTAATGGGGGATGATATGTTTCCGCGGTTATCAACCCAAACTTATGAGGGACTACAGGATGATATTGTCGCCAGTCTTTGTTACTGCAAGCTGAACAAACTCCAGTTGTTCCTCAGCCTTCTTCCGTGGTCTCACCCCACCTTGAAGGACCTCTTCTACGAGAACGAATCACAAATTCCCGCGGAAAAGTTGGACTATCTGAACAACTGGATGAACACTGTACAGTTTGAAAGACATTGTGAGGGGTAGAGGAAAATATCCAGAAAGTCTCAGTCATGTGTGCTTCCAGGAAAGATTGTCTACTTCAAGCCTGTGGTAATCGACCAGAAAGGGAGTGATGGGTCGATGCATAAGAAGAGTGTCGTGAAAGCGGTAAAGGCGGATATTGATGACTTTTTTGATTTCAGAGCCGGAAAAAAAGGGCTTTTGCACCATATGATATTCAATGTAGTCTCTTTCTTCTGCTGCTATGTATAGTTTCCCGATTGGATCCAGTCTGCCATCGACCAACTAGATAGGACTGACTTTAGTGTTTGTTTGATAAAGGTTGATAACCGATTGCTATGAGCAAGGCGGCCATACTGAGGCAAGGTATTCGTTCCTTCGCACTTATAGCAAACAAGAGAGCGTCACTTACACTCAGATGTGTATCTTCTCGATATTCTATCTCCAACTTACCTGCTGTGCACTGGCGTCTGTTTTCAACAGGATTTAGTGATGATTCCAATTTCTATGTAGGAGATTGACGATGTTGCTCATACTGTAGTTTAGTTCAGAAAGCATTATTCAAACAATAAAGAATTTGCCGAAATCAAGCGAGTCCCTTCCAGAAACTGTGATTTCTGCATTGAAGGATAATTCTATTGTTAGTGACTTCTCACAGAGTGACGTAGAGCTACTGGCTTTGTTTTACTATAGCTTTCCACTGTTACAAAGTTGCTGGAGAAGGAGAACATAAAGAACAGAGACGATGAAATTTCCGTGTTTAACAGTGTTTTAGTTGCATGCTGTGATACTCGCGATTATATGGATGGTTATCGCCTCATCACCGTAACTATTTGACTCCTTCTTCACACTAGTCTGCCTCAACAAAGGGTTTTTTGGAGGCATTATCGATGCCTGCATGCACGAGCATCTACATGATGTTGTTTAAGTACAAGCAGTACGACAAGATCATCCACCTCTATGAGCTGATGAGCTCCAAGGCGATTTCTCTGGACAATAACGTGCAGCTGAGCGTTATTCGTTCCTACAGCAATTGCCAGCGACTTCAGGACGCACTGAATCTGATGAACAGCCTGATCAAATCGACCCAGGAGCAGCTGCGGCAAGCAACGGACGCAGACACCGTGACACGTCTGCAGAATCAACTGTTCAAAGCGTATTCGGTTGGGATTGAGGCGAACTGCAACAACAATGAGGGAGAGGCTGCGTTGACGCTGCTTCATGAGATGGCCGACGTTACGCAGAATGCAGTGGCGATTCCGCGCAGCTGCTATTTGGTCCTCTTTAACTACTTCGCAAACACCGAACTGGAGGCGAGTGTCGTGAAGGAAAAACTGAAAGACATGTACGAGCACGTCGGCTGGTTGAAAAATAGAGCAGATGTGTGCGACGCGACTGGCTGCGACAAAAAAGAAGTCTTCAATCACTACATCTACGCACTGATGAAGGTTGGATCGAGTGTGGATGCTGACCTCTAGACAGGCGATATAAAAAGTGCTCGTGAGGTTGCTCTGAACGCTTCACACTCTCTCGGCTTCAATGGAGAAACGTTCGATTGTTTTCCGACTGTTATGTAGATACACATATATTCTGATGGGGTTGAATCACACTCTCAAACATCGCTCTCCACAGGAAAATAAGGAGGAGGAAAGGGCGCAGACTCTTGCTCTGGCTATGACACTTCTTCATCGCTATCGAAAGGTAGGTGTCGATTGCTCGTATTCAATAGACGACGGTTCCATCTGTGAACTTTTATCTCCAGATGATTAAGTTACTGGGACACTTCCATGAATATGACAAGCTCGATTCCCTCATTCAGTTCATGAACAAAGACAAAATCCCTTTCGATGGTCGCATGTATAGATGGTTGATGCATACTACATTAGTTACTCTGCTCTGATTGATGCGTTCGAGGATACTCAGTTAGTGATTGATGTGTACAACGATGCCAAGAACAATGTTTTACTATTTCCATTCTTGACATGTAGTTACCTGAAACAGATCCTTACGCTTCGCTTCTCTTCCCGCAAAACACCGTATCTCAGGAGTATCAGCAGTTTCCTAAAGTAATCGACTGTGCTAGATTAAAGCAGGCTGCTTGCAAGACCATCATTCTTCAGGAGCTGTCCTCTGTATGCATTGGATGAAAGCTAAACTGAAGATGAACGTTTCTTCATTGGAATCTGTCCACGACTTGATCTTTATAACCGATTACCATACTCCCAATAAGAAGGTATATAACACTGTAACGTCGGTGCTGAATACCTTGAACATCTTCTGGTTCCAAGGCCCGCATGATGGTCGTATCTATGTAACGCGCGATGCTCTGATGTATGTGCTAGAGGATGGCTTTTATATCCAGCGACTACTTAACGAAAGTGGATGAGAATAAGCACGTCTGGGGATTCAAGAAGCTGGTAATTGCACGTACCAAACTCATCCCAATCCTGCTTCTCTTGACGTACTCAATTCCTTCTCTTCACCACTAGTCCTCTACCCATTGCTTATGAAATGATCAAGCACTTCTTTTGTTATTTTTGTTACAAACAGTGCAATAAGTCATTTAGACACTAGAATTCTTGCCATGTCGATGCTTCTTGCCCTTCTTACCCTTCTTGCCTCTCTTTCCAATGAGATCTCCCTCCATTCCAGCAAGAGCACGACCAGTCCACAAGATAATAACCAACAAGGTAAGCTGCATCACAGTATTTCCTCCAAACTCCAGGAAGGTGCAGAATCCCTGCCAGCCACGCGAATGAGATCCCAGTCTCAGAATGTTGCCCAAGAACGACAAGAAACCAGCCCAGAAACCAACATAGGCCGTAATGGTGTAGCCGCGAGAGAACTTCTACGCCTCACGTCCAGAGAACAATGGTACATCATGCTCCGAGGTCAGGAAACCGAGGATCAGCATGAAGTAGGTGTACAACAAGTTATCCAGGGTCCAGATCATATCGAAGCTGTGGTCGACCATCATGCCGGTAGCCACGATCTGAGGCATGTAGTTCTCATACGACCAATATCTTCTGAAGTCGCGCTGTTGCTACGCGTCAGACACTCCACACGCTCATACCAGAGACAGACCAGAGGAGAAGCAAACCTCGAACACCACAAGGAGAGCAGCAAGATGCAGAGAACCACTCTATCATGAACGACAGACAGGACGTCCTACCAATACACGAGACATCACAGATCCTCGGAAGACGTTCTCCAGACAGTTACCGACAGCAATGAGAAGAAGGGAGGCAAGAGCATCTACCAATATACACTACTCCTCTACACTACCAAAAAGACGCAGGAACACACGCACACCAGCTCCGCTAGCCGAGTTATCCATATATTCCTGCAGACAGTTAGGAATGTATTGCTATATCTTGAAGCACGACAAATCCACAACCTGAAGGTCTTGGAAAGAGCAAGAAGTGTAACGACTCTCGATAGCTTGAGAGATGATCATACCAACAGCAGAGATGATCATAAAGGCAAAGGAAGCATAGCAGAGATTCGCTCCCGCTTTTACAGAGGTAGTAGCGCCCTAGAAAACTCACAATCGGAGAAACGTATCTTACCTCTACGAAAATGGCCGAGTACTTGGCAATCGCGCTCATATTAAACTAACGTTTCAATGAAGGTAAAAACCCACAGAAGAAATATGAATACATGTTTTGTGTCTGACCCTAACCCTAATTTTGAATCCCATCAAAATACAACATTTTCTCATGTGTGTTTTACCTATTATGGGTCAGTATTGATTATATCGTTACTATGCAAATAGAAACACAAAACATGTAAGATAAACAGGTCGTAAACAGTTCTACGCAACGAGCTCCACCCGATTGTTTTATTCATAAGTTGTTATGTTTCATATTCCACTTAAACGTTCTTGTAGAGTATCTGAATAAAACACTTTTCTGAAAGATGATCTCTCGATGTATGCGATCTCTTTCTGGTTTGATTCTCGGCAAACGTGCTACTTCGATTCCTTGGCCAACTCCCTTGCTGGCTTCTCAACTTGTACCAGCACCATTGCGGGCTCATAGGGAGTTAGATTGTTTTGTACGATCGTTTGCCACGAAAGCTGTGCCTAAGGATGTAGTAGTTCGCGATGTTGAGGCTTTTACTCCTGTTTTGAATGATTTTATTGCAAAGTACCCGATGACGAGTGATAAGATGGACACAATCAAAGATCTGAGGCAAAAATGCGAACGTTATGGATTTACTGCCTTGGACAAAACGGCGAGTAGTCTAATGAAAGAGTCAAGTGCAGAGAATGCTATCGACTTTTATAGCACACTTGTGATTGCTACTATCCAAGTCAAGGACTTGACACTACTACGCTATGTGCTGGAGGATGCAGATCGCTATATTGAGCTGAATTCAAGATCAGTTTACGAAGTTCTAAGACGCATCTGTCATTTTCGCCAGTACTCGCAATTCCTCGCATTTTTGGATTCCTTTCTGTCTGTATCTGTCCTCCATATCACTTATTACTAGTCTCATCCTGATTCACGTTCCGATCCCCAACTTCTACAGATGGCCCTGTATCTCTGCCACAAGGACGATTCGGTTTCAGTCGAGCAGGTGTTGCGATACTGGGACCATCTCCGCTCGGTCCCGGTTGCGACAGAGGAGGAGAAGCAGCAGCGTCGAATGGACCTGGAGCATGTCCTGCACGTGTTCATTCGAGCTGGCGACTGGCGTCAGTGCTCCTCTCTGCTCGACGACGCGAACTGCACTGCTCGTCACGTGAGTCTGTATCTGCGAGGCCTCGCTCGCACGAGGGATCTGCGGCGGATGGTGTCGGTGTATCTGGACCACGGCTCGCTCGTGTACTCCGGAGACGCCAGTTCGGCGGTGCAGGAGAAGCACTTCATCGTCAATCTGCTGCTGGACGTGGCGAAATTGACGAGGGACTCGACTCTCGGAGAGGTCGTGATAGGCGACGTGTTGAGGCACGCGACGGTGGGCTCGAGGGACTTCTCCTTTCCCCTGACGAGTGCGATCTATGCCAGAATGGCGCGTCTGAGCATCGCTCACGGTCTCACCAGCTGCGTGTATCGACTCTACGTCCTCGGCGACCCACGGTCTAGGGAGATGCCGAAGGTGCTGCGCTCGATGGAGCGCTACATGGCTTCGGTCGACTCGACAGACCCCGAGATCCTCCGGATGAAGGAGGAGGTCAGTCGATTGCATCTTAGCAACCCTCTGGACGGTGAGGCCGCTGGAGAAACCAGAAGTGAACAAGAGAAGACGAGTGGGCTCGTTTTTGATGAAGATGAGTTCATTGAAGAAGATGTTCTGCAGATTCTGAAAGACGACTTTAACGTCAAACGAGTCACTAGGAATAGAAAGAAATACAATCGCAAACCAAAGAAAAAGGGAACTTAGTTGTCTTTTAGTACAGTTGTTTGTTGGACCACTGTCTCGATTTTCGTGTTAGGATACCTTCGAATGAAGATTCTATTAATGTCATATATCTGACTATTCATTGACACTTCAGAATGTACCTATCAATTGCTGGAAAGTGTATATCCTAAATATGGAGAAGTGATATTAGGAGACGAAATAGAGAGGCGGAAATGGTGAGTCTCTAGTCAAAGAACCGTACTATACATGTTCTAAAGCACGACCCCATTTGTTCCATAGTCAGCAGACACTGCTCTTCATCTGTTGATACCTACAGTGACGCACAGCAGAATGCAAATCTACAGCACATGGTTCATGTATCCTTTTCAAACAAACACCAAAGTAGAAAACACTAACTAAGGTGCACTATTCTTTCCAGGAATAATATACT
>JZRM01000242.1:0-22822 GCA_000963415.1 Blastocystis sp. subtype 6 | reverse complement strand
ATCACTGCAGATGGACGAAAGAGCATAATTAAATACATACCCTTGTTACTTTTTGGATGTTTGTTGAATGGAACTACGTATTATTTTATATACTATAGAGAGAATAAAAAATGATAAGACACTGTAGTGAGTGAATAAATATGGACTGAGACTGAAGATTCAATTGCTGGTGCTGCTGAATCTTCACCATTCATATTATTGGTTAACCGCGGTAAGGGTAATTCCTTACATGGTCTTCTGAAACTCATTAATGGTGAAATTTGGCCACTATTTATTGCAGAACATCGTCCCTGAGTGGAGAGATAAGGTTAGTCTTGGATGTTAGTGTGATTCTAGTTTATTAACTATGAAGAATTAAAGAAGATCATAGAGCAAATAAAACAAAGTGGTATCCTCAGTTGATTACGCTACTCATCGGTAGAGAATACCAAAGAGCCAACGACTCCTTCTGGATTTGTATCATTTTACGATGATGCAGAGAGCCAGGAGCATTTTAGAAGAATCGAGAGTGCAGACATCCTCGGAATGATCTCTACTGATGGCAGTGATCTGGAAGAAAGGCTTCTAGGTACGTTTGAGTCGTGTCTTTGACATGTAGAAAGCTGTAGCTACTATTCTACCTCCACATCATCAGTAACCACAGATCTGGTGGTAGAGTTGCTAGATCGAGACGTACTGCTGTGGGTATCTCGTCACGATTAGGAACGTTGGGAGGATGAGTTTGGGCGAATCCAGTTTCAGTGCATTTTACCCAAAAGCAGTGTATCCATTTTCTCTGACTATTAGCTAGGGACTGATTGTCCATTACGAAAGGGAGTTCTTTAAGAAGATCCAGGATGGGATCGAGATGGTCAATGAGTGGTACATTGCGAAGCTGAATGACTGTAAGAGCAAGGTATGTACCTATGAGAAACAAGTAGAACGCTACTGTGAACTGCGGAGCACCAATGCTCTGTCAACTCTGACGCAGTCTCAAACCTATCGACAGCTGGAGTTTGGGCTGAAGGAGCTGTACCGCATGGCAGGCTATCTGAAGAACTACTGCATGCTGAACAAGCAGGCCATTGACAAGATTCTGAAGAAGCACGACAAGAACAGCTACTTCGCGAGTCGTGGCACCATCAACAATGCCTTAAACAACCTCAGTTTCTGTCGACAACGAGATCTCCCCGAAGTGATGGCTCGGATCGAATCGCTGTGGCGACGATTTATCGGCGATAAATCGAGTCGAACGATGAACGACCTTCGAGTGAACATTGATCGCAGTCACCCAACAATCAGTAGTTTCTTTATAGGAATGAATGTTTGACTGTGGGTTTGGACTGAGAGATAGACTGGAGCTTCGCTTATTTTGCTGAGTGCGGTCATACTGGCTCTGTTGCATGTATTCGATCCTCTGTCGTATAAGCATTAGAAACCCATTCAGCTGTCTGAGTCACAAAGAGCGTCTTTGTGGTGCTATTTTCGCCTTCAAGTCTTTTTTGTGCTGCAAATCTGGTTGTGGGGATTCGACATCTTGATCTTTCAAAAGCACAAAATCAACTATGAGTTTATATTTGGAAAGTATAAACCACAGTTGGTTCACACACTGGATCAATTTCTCATTGCTTCCTGTATTGTTATGCGATGATCACTACGTAGTTTACACTCTTGTGATTCTTGGTCTCTTCTATTTATGGTTTTACTGTTCGTTTACCGAGGTCATCCTTACTCCTCGGCAGATTTCTTATATTTGCCCCGTCTCCTTCATTATCCTATCCTTCTGTACTCTTCCCACTCCTGGAATCGTACGGATATCTTCTCTGCCTCATGCATAGTATCAACCCTACCGGTGGTACATGTTTCGTCATTGCGTAAAGATTTTATTCGTGCCTTTCTACTATGTGCGATTCCCTGATTTCTTTCTTGGTGATCAGTTTACATCACACTCTCAGACTCTGATGGATTTGCTCCATGTGATCATCAGTCTGAGCACAGGTGCGTTTTTGGATTTCAGAGATCCATATGAGAACTATTCAGATACAACGTTACTCGTTATCCAGCTAACGCTGAGTATCTTGCCTCAGTTCATTCGACTCGCTCAGAATTTGCGACGATACCATGACAGCAAGTAGCATAGAGAGGATTTGTTAAGAATAGGGAACTGTATCCAAGCATATACAATGGTATCAAGTATCTTTTGTCGATTATTGCAAACAGTTTGTCATCTTTTACCATCCCTTACATGATTGCTCAAACAGTATATACTTTTTATGCACTCTTTTGGGATCTGCATGAAGACTGGGGTAGTTGAGAAGGATCGAATTGACCGTAGGCCTACTTCGGTTCAAAGAAAAGACATGTCTTCGAGCGAAGTGCCTGATTCCATATCCTGCATTTTACTATTTTGCGATTGTGAATAACACAATTCTTCGGTTTGCTTGGATACTGAAGCTGTATCTCGTAAGATTTGGGTCGAAAGATTATTGGTAGATGACTCAGTATGACCAGAATGTTATCCTTCTTATTTTTGGTTGTTTAGAGATCATGAGAAGGAACATTTGGAATATTTTCCGAATGGAGAATGAACAGGTCAACAACTGTGGTAAGTTCAGGTAGGGTGTGTGACTCTTTTCTAATCTCTAGAGCGGATCTGGAAGTACCTATACCTTTCTCCGATTACTAGTTTGTATATTTAGTCATCAATGTTTGTTAAAAAATTAAGGTCTGTTTTGTTTGTACTTGGCCCAATTTTGTCGAATTAAAAACAATGCATGATGGAGAGTCCATTCAATGAAAAGAGTGGAGTATCTGGATCAGTATGTTTTTAGTGATTGAGACAACAAATAGAACATGTATGCATCTAATCTGACGGTGACTACACAGCAGGATGGTTTGGATGATCTATAAAATGATTACTGAGTAGAACCACAGAATAGTGATAGCACAAACCTCGTTACAAGGGAAATAGTACGTTTTGTATCTGTCTTTGATTCGTAGCCATCGACTATAGTACACACAGAGAATTCTGTTGTTGCAATTCCTCAAGAGTCACGCGTTGCCTTCCCTACACTCATGACAGTAAAATTCTTGTATTATTGCGAGAATAGAATAACCACGATCAGGATACAAATCAAGAAAGTCTCGTGGAAGATCTAAATTCCATGTACACTCGTATCGAGTCGAATGTTCTTCTTCCGTATGCTAGTCAGCATATGGAGTCGGATTCTGCACGTATAGTAGGAGGAGAAGAACTGAAAGGAGACATGGAAATGGTATCTTCTTCTTCTTTCCTATCACGTCCAGACAGACGTTGATCGAAAGCCAATGCCGACTACGCTGGTGGGTAAGATCGTGGAGGTGTTGCGTAGTCTTTTTGCAGTTGTTTTTCAATAGAGCGGTCGAAAACGTCACTCAGCATCGAGGAAATATTAGCACAAATCGGAGACAGCTTTGATGACCTTCGGAAGACGGATGGAACCAAATACAAAGGCGATCGAACCAAGGCTCTCAATGGAGCTCTGTTTTCGACAGGCATTTTTCGCCATACAGGATCGAAGTGGGCCATTCGCCAGGAAGAACTAAGTCAGTATCAGCAGCGATTCCAGCAGAAGTTAGAGTCGCGCAATCGGAAGAAAAAGGTGGCGGAGAACGGAACTGGCCATCCCCAGAAACGAAAATACACACGGAGACAAATAAAACGGAGTGCTGTTGTCAAAATGTTAAATGCAGCCTCTGAAAGGTTACGGAAAAGTTCGCGTGATCAGAATAGTGTCATGTTTAAGAATCCATTTCAGGTATGCGAGGGGGATGGAGTGGACAAATAGGGACTTACGGGGAATGAGGACCTACAAAAACTTCGAAAGAAACTGGGTGAAGAGAAGTTCGAGATGGCTATTCAGATGTATAATTATTTCGAAGATGTACTCGCTAAAGTGGCGACAGAGAACGATGGGCAGATTATATCCACTGGAGATGAGCAGACCAACCATCTTATCGACCAGCTCCAGTCAGAGGTGTACGAGCTTCGCAATCATCTCATGGTTCTTGAGAAGATGAACGGTGTGAATCCGGATGTCTCGCTTTTCCTTGATTGTTGAACAAACAAGCCGAAAACTATACTTACGTCCATACGTTGCGCACTACATCGATACATTACTTGGTCACCTCGTGCATAGCCTTGGCAAGGTATTCCACGTTGCTAGGATTGATAGCAGCCACAGAAGCTCGAGAGGAGGAGAGAATATACACGTGGAACTCGGTACGAAGTCTGTCGATCTGCTCGGGAGTGAGACCCGTGTAAGAGAACATTCCGCTCTGCTTCGTGATGTGAGACCAGTCGCGAGTGGAGCCAGCCTTCTTCAGGTTCTCCACGAGCAGAGCACGCATATCCTTGATGCGCTGCGACATTGCGGCGCACTCTCCCTCCCACTGCTTGAACAGCACAGGATCGTTCAGAATGGTGGTGACGATGCGAGCGCCATACAGAGGAGGACAGGACCACAGGCAGCGCGCGCCGATCTTCAGCTGCTCGATGGTGTTCTCGCGCTCCTTCGGGTTGGCAGTGACGACAGACACGATGCCGGCTCGCTCTCCATAGAGACCGAAGTTCTTCGAGAAGGAGAGAGTGAGAGCCACGTTGTGGCCGTCCGAGACGAACTTGCGGAAGGAGTAGGCGTCGTTGGCGACGTCTCCGGAGCAATAGCCAAGATAGGCGGCATCGAAAAGAACGACGTGGTTCTTCTTCTTGCAGAGCTCGCTCAGCTCGTCCCACTGCTCGTGCGAGGGATCCACTCCGGTAGGGTTATGAGCGCAGGCGTGGAACATGAAGCAGGAGTGATCGGGAGCCTTGCTGATGTCGTCCAGCATGCCCTTGAAGTTCAGGACAGGAGCCTTGCTATCCAGGTAGGTGTAGTCTCCGGTCGCAAGCCCGGCATTGCGGAAAATGGTGTGCTGGTTCGTCCAGGTAGGATTGGGGAAGTTCACCTGCCCCACAATGTTGCAGTTCTTCAAGAACTGAGCCAAAAGACGGAGAGAACCCGAGCCAGAGATGGCCTGAGCGTTCGCAATCACATCCTTCTTCTCGTTGTAGATCTTGTCGCCCCAGGCAAACTTGCAGGCAGAATTGTAAAACAAGGGAATACCGATCAGAGAGGGATATTCGTGATCCTGAGTGCAGCACAGTCTCTTCTCAGCCTCTCTCACGCAGGGAAGAACATAGGGCTAGGATCAAGACAACAATCGCTAACAAACCTTTCCATGCTCGTCACGGTACGCACCGACACCAAGAATGATCTTTCTAGGATCCTTATCAGCATCAAATTGTTCTTGTAGGAAGAAAATTGGATCAGGCTTAGGACGAGTAACCTAATCGTAACAGTATTCTTAAAATAAAAACATTAGCAAAAGGAGAAGCGGAAAAGGCTCTCACAAATGATACCTTTGAAACAGAACGAACTAGGTATAAGCAATCCAATAAAAAAGTAGAGCATACCAGTAGCAAGCATTACAATTATACCCCACAACAAAGATTTTATGTGTAGTGATTTAGTTCCACATTTCCACGTTTCTGTAACCGCCAATCAGAAACCAAGAGAACAGACGAATAATCATTTGTTAAATATTTGCAGTATCAAATCTGAGACAGAACTGGAGGACGGGATACCAGTGATAGATGTTGTACAGTTCTGTTTCTAGATCATAGTGGATTCGAAGAAGGGGATAGGGATTCCTGTGTCTACACTACTCACCCATGTCAATCATATCATAGTGTGTAACTGCAATTATTCAATCATTTCCAGAATTGAGATACGAATCAAATATTCTAGCTAGATATGATTAGTACTGTACTATATAGTATGATTCAATCAAAATATCACTCTTTTGTTGCACCCCTCAGTTTTGAATATTACAGAGTGAAATGACTATTTAAGCGATTTAAAAACATTCCACACTATTGAAATAACAGTTGCAAATGGCAAAAAAGATGGGTACTGTGATAAACTCCATTACTGGAACCAGTTGATGTTCATTCTGAACAAAATAAGAGGGCATATTTAAGAATTCATCTCCATGCATTCCAGAAATAGGCTATTCTTTTAAATCCAGTACAATTATTCAAAGGATGATCGTTTGTCTGCTGATAGATACTTCTGCACATATGAATCAGCTGACTGCATCGAGACAGTCAATCATCACAGTGGCAAAAAATGCAGTATTGTTTATATTGCTATTACACTTAAGGCAGTCAACTTAGTCTCTCTCTGTGCTAACGATTATCAGATAGCTATCTTTACTGGAAAACCGCAAAAGAGAATCCGATTCTATGAAAAGAATGAAGCTATTTCGGTATTCACTCTCATCCGAATTTATTTGAGGTGATTCAGAAGATTCAAGCTGTTGATGTCGTAAGTTGTTCTACATTGATTCGAAGTGCTGTCAATACGATGCACGAATATGTGCTATCTCAGGAATGCGATACTTTTGTACTATCGTGGATATGTCATTAAGTAGGGACGAGGTCGAATCCGGCAACTGTCTATTCCTATCCTATATGTTTTGATTTCTTCTCCACTCGCACTGCAGTCATCGAATCCTCCGTGGGAGTTCCAAGGAAGTGCACACATGCTGTCGCCATTTCGATGGGATAACCGTTTCATCGCCTGCATCATCAACTCGCCTGTGTACTTCAACAAGTCGCACCTGGACTGGAAGAAGAGTCCCCTGAGCAACCTCTGCAGCAGTACCAATGGTCAGTTGATCGAGATCAACGCTGCCTCCACAGTGCAGGTGAATCGCGAGCTCTTCTGCACGGTTCCGAAGAGCTACGAGTGCGATCCTCAGTTCGTGCGACTCGTCCCCTCCATCCTCATCCAAGTGAAGTCCTCGTATTTCGGCCAGCAGCAGAACGTCGACATGCTGTCGATCGTGGTTCCGTTGAACGGGCAGACGGACAGTTCGCAGCTTTCCCAGCGAGAGCTTGTGGAGCAGTACTACAGCGAGCCGGCAGACTCGAGTCGCTTTTATCCCTATCCCGAGCAGCGCAGCAAGCGGAGCATCTTTCCGCTCTATCAGCTGCGGAGTGTCGCCTACTCTGAGAGAGAACCGATCAGAGAGATGCTGGAGAAGAGTCAGCTGCCCTACGATCAGATCGATCTCGCGCTGGACGATCTGACGAAGGCCTCGCAACAGGCTGTCGATCTGCTGGTCAACATCGTGTCCGACACGCGAGAACAGAACGGGGATGTAATGCCCTTTTTGTTTGGTGAAGACAATCACGTGTACGGGATGATTTACGTCGAAAACAGCATGACGGTCCGAATCCTCTTCTTTCCTCCCGACTTCCCCCTGCTCATGAAACGACTGATGAACAAGCAGACTCAACAGATCGTCGAGTGGATCCAAACGATTCCTCTGGAATATGTTCCTCCTGTCTATGCCTTCCTCAACAGAAGTGGTATCCACTTGCCATTTCCGTGTCCTACTCTCCCCTCCAGAGACCAGTGTAAATGATAGTTGATGTACGATGCAATAGCTTTGTTTGTTTCACTAAAACTGTATGATGAATGAACCACTCGGGCTCGGGTTCTTTCAGGACTATCTGCTGCCTCCAGATCCAGCCAAGAAAATTGCTACCCCCAAGACATGGGACATCACAATCTCCAAGGGGGGAAGACTCTTTCCTATCACAAAGGATGAGGAGGTGACTCTCTGTTCCGCTCCACTTATTTGTAGTACTCATTCTCTGACATGAGGAGCTTTTCTATGCGAGGGAGCTCTCAAGAGCAGCTGCGCGACTATCTAACGGGCGAGGTATATAGAGATCCCGCTATATACGGTACTCCCTTTAGAAAGAACAGCAGAAAGAAAGACAATCTATTTCTTGACTCTATTAACAATGGCTTCTATATCCTTAACATTTCTAGTACAGTTCATCTTAATCCCACTTTCTGATGGAACACTCTCTATCTCTTCGAGTACTGGAGATAAAAGTCAGGGCCAATCTCTTCTCTACAGAAAATCAAAGCATGACCACAAATATCGATCTGAACGTTCAAATGCTTCTATCGCTGCTCGGAAACGACTTTCTCACATCTCAGATACATCTGATACAAACCCAATCAACGCAGAAACTGGTTCCTATCATGAAAGTGAACTAGTGGACTACAAATGGAGAGGAAGTCGTAAGAAGCTTCTTTACAACTCATTTATTGTTATCTGGAAAAATCTCATGGATAGAGACAGTGTCTCATGGGACGATCAGATAGAGGAAAACATCCACAGAGAGGTGACTATACTCTAAGTGAAGTAATATCTAGTTAGAAAGTAGATTGGAACGGGAAGAAATCGTCAAGATAATAACATATTTAAAACGAAGGATTGTAGAATTAAGTTACTTTTGTTTGTTGATGGAACCACATTGTGACTCACTCGAAAACTCGGCAGATCGCACTATTGATTGGAAGTATATTGGAAACTTTATCCAGGTCGGTGAGCTGACATACACACTCCCTTCAACAGGAGAGAAGGCTGTATACAATTGTCGTATTTATAAGTCGTAGAAGTACGAATGTATCCGACGAGTAACGAAAAATCAAATGATTGACGGTATATTGTTTGTTTGTTCTTTCAATGTGTAGGAACCATTATAATTCCAATCGTAAGAGGTTCCATGTATAAGGAGCCGCATATTTTGTTGATACGTAACTACCGAGCACCTGTAGAAGCATATACATTGGGTGTTCCCGCAGGTATATCCAATAGTGCAATAATCAAGCAAAGGTCTTGTCGATCCTGGAGAAACTCCGAGAGATGCTGCACTTCGTGAACTTCATGAAGAAACTGGCTTTATTGGGAAGCTTTCTGACGTAGTTGTAGATAGCTACTCTAACTCTAGTTCGAGTATCTGATCCCTTACTATTCTGATCCTTGGAAAAGCAATGAACAACAGTTGGCTTTTGTAGCAGAAATTGATGTTGATGACGAGTCTAACAAGAGTCCTCATCAGCAACTGGAAGATACAGAGAGTATTTACACAATGATTGTGCCCCTATCAAAGCTGAGCGAGTTGATTAAAGGTAGGTTTGAGGAACAGGTGATTAGAACTAGTAGAAGAAGAAAAGGGTACTGTCATTTCTACTACGTTGTATTTTATTGCCTCTATATTGTCAAATACATTTTCATTGTAGTTCAATCGTGATGTTTGTTATTAATCATATTATTGTATACTATGTTATCTCTAGTTCCGTATGGTGACTCTTCAGATGACAGTAGTAGCGATTCGGAGTCTGCAAGTGACAATGCTGTCAAAGTCACAATAGTGGGTAATTAGCGAGATAGTGTGAGTATAGGAGACTAAGACCGAGGAGAAGGAGCAGGAGCCAAAGAAAACAGACAAACCAATCATTCCTTCGTTTACGGATGTATTTGAGAATATAGATAAACCAGAGTATTTAAAGGCAAACGGCTATGTACTTTTTCTCATCGCTGGTCATAAATAGGAGACTGAGAGCGTAATCAAATTTTTCAGCAAAAATGGACCCATAAGGAAGAGAGCAATGACAGCCGAAGAGAGTGTATATACAGAATCGTGGCATAATCGATAGCGGGAGGAACGGTTGCAGCGCGAAGCAAGAGAACGAGAGGAGGCTGAGAAGAAACGTACCGAAGAAGAAATTCAAAATGAAAAGGAGCGGCAGGAGCGTGTACGAAAAGAGCGAAGTTTGTATGACGAGTTTTATAAGTGTATGAGTAGTGTTGATAATTCACTCTAGTGAAGAGAGAGGGAAGAGAGAAGTTCAAGGAGAAACTGAAGAGGCAACGCCTGAAAGGACAATCGGGCATCGGTGATCACTTCCGTGTCTGGCGAAGTGAAGAAGACATGATCCTACGTCAGCAATACCAGTATTCAGGTTTGTTAACAAAAAGACGAATCTACCTTAACACTTCCAAAGAGAGCATTCACAAACAAGAATGAAGCCAAGAATCCCACACACCCTGTCAGCAATGAGAAAATAACTGAGAGGATGAGCAGATACCCGATGCTCTCCACCGTTATAAGGACATTATCCAAGTTGAATGCCACGACGAGATAGTAGAGAGAGAATGCAAATGCATAGAGTCCAGAAGACGCGGGGGCCATCATACTTATCCACCACCAGTTGTAGTTCTCCGCACAGAGCAGCGAGTAAGTCAACACAATACTGATTTCACTCGTCGTGATCAGTAAGATCACAAGCACAGCGAAGAGGAATCCGAACAAGTAGTATCCGTAACCCATCCACACTGAAGACAGGAAGAAGTAGAGCTCCACGAATATCACGCCGAACGGCACCAAGCCTCCGATCAGCACCAGCAGTGGGCGACGCACGTACCATGGCTGGGGTGGGATCTCGCGAGGAATCGCACTTGTCGCCACTGGCGGCTCGTACACCGCTTTGCGCAACCCGCTGAAGCCTCCCAATGCCACAAGAGGGAACGAGAGACAGAGCCAGATGGCGATGAGCTTCACAAGCGACAGGAAGGGAACCGCAGTGGTGGAGTGGTACGACGCAGAGAAGGCGTTCTGGACACTGTAAATACCAAATATCACGCAGGGCAGAAGAGTGCCAGAAAGCAAGATGGCTCGCTTAAAGTGCGTTCCTCCCCAGCTGTGGTAAAAGTAGAGGGTGAAATAGCCATTCACATAGCTCATCGCCACGTAGAGAGCAAGAAGAATGTTAAGAATCATGCCACGGTTCTCCGGCGAAATCATGCCGAGGAGGGCGAGCAGCATGCTGATGACAACCATGCCCAGCACCTGAATTCCACTGCCGAGCAGCACGCAGAAGAAGAGCAAACCTCGCTGCGGAGGTCTGAAGCAATCAGCGTGCACCATCTTCCACCCGCTGTCCTCCAGATCGAGCTCTTCGTTTTCGTCGGTAGGAAGCTAGGTGTGACACGTGCATCGATCACCCACTCGGTTGTACCGAGCGAAGTCCTGGAACACGGTGCGAACCACGATGAAGGCCACCATTCCGCTGAGGAAGAGAACCACGAGAAGCGAGTTGAGGATGCTGAACCAGTGGATGCGTCGCGTGTCCTCGATGAACTCGCTGTTGCTGTAGCGATCGAAGCGATTGTTCCAGGGGATATCGGAAGGCACCCACTGGACAGAGTAGCTGTAGATCACGTGGATCTTCTGCGGTTGAGAAAAGTGCCATAACATACCCCATTCTCGACATTCACACCCTTGCCCTGAATGCTCATGGAGGGACTCTTTTCCAGCTGACAGGTCGTGTGAACCTCGCTGAGACTCGGATAGCGAATACTAGAGTAGACGAGAGGGAGAAGAGATACCTGCGAGGAGTGATCTCAAAGCCAACAATAACGCTAGCATCCTTGGTCTCTTTATCATTGTAAAAAATCTTAAAATCGAGATGGTTGTTCAGAGCATAACCCATCGGAGTATTGCTGTCACGTTGAACCAAAACACCACCCACAGGGAAACCATGCTCATAATACGTAGTACCATCAGAGGCACGCACACTCATCACTCCAGGAAGGTTGTCAACAAGAATCTCTGCGAGATACTCATTGTCAATAAAGTCGATGAATGTTCTCACCTGCTCCTCGCTATAGTCCATCTCACCGATGGCAATGCCTACACGTCATCCCAGAGTCACAATACGAACAGCTTGCATTCTCCTTGTACAGCACATCAAATAAAGAATTCTCAATATGATTAGCCGTTAGCAACTCTCCCAAAGAAGATGCCTTGTGCATCGTCTCCTTAGGCTACAAGAATCACAAAGTAACCATCAATGGCCTACCTTGGGAAAAGGCAAGTAGTAATACTCGTATGGAATGTGCGTCTTTGAAGAAGACAATCCATTCACTTTCAGGTTGATCAAGTCTCCAACCTTGAAAGAATGTTTCTGGCCTGCAAAGAGGCCAGCACTAGCAAGGGAGCACAGAAATAACACAACTGGAAGCTTATAATACATTGTTTTTCTGTTTTTGTGTAGGGTATGTCATGTTCCAGTCCATATTATTCATTTTGATTTCATTCCTATTGTGTAGTCGTAGCATCGCCAATCATATAGAATTATCAAATTACAAATTCTAAAGGAATCGCATGTAGTTGTTTCTTTACAAAGTAGCTCTATAACTCTGTCGTAAAATGATCTGAACGATGAAAGAGGGTAAATTATTCATCCAGAACAAGAAACAAGGAAAAACTTCTTCTCTCCTTCTCCTACTTCAAATTCATACGAACCCACTTTTGATATATCACGCACAGATTGGGAGATGTATCAGCACACCCACCGATGCTTCTCGAATGTTCTGACTGGTTCCACAAACAACTCAAATTTCTTTCGAAAAGGATTTGTTCCTATTGAATTCCCCGATATGAGTCAAGACCAAGCACCGTTGACTAGTGAGGAATATAAGAAGGCGATTGACACCATCAATGCAGTCGCTGTATCTACTGAGAAATATGAGTGGAATCTTGAGCGCCTGCAGAATAGAAGGGAAAAACTGCTGCTGCAAGCCATTATTGGATATTGGAAATCGATAGCTCTAAAAGATGACTTCCTCTACTCTATCCGCCTAAACTATAGTTCCTATGAATATGATTGTGGGATGCTTAATGAAAACCTCACAAGTGAATTGTTGAAGCTGGATGGAGTTATTAGCAATGGAAATGAGGATATTCGAAAGCAGAGAAAGGACCAGGTGCAGCGGATCTTGTTCCTTCAAGAAGCAGTGACTCGACTCCATGAGAAGGCTGTTGCACTCTCCATGTTTTATCGTTCATGTGTGGCACAGCCTCGGTACCAGGCGTTGCTTTCTCAGTCAGCAGAGTCTCCAGAGGTGGAAGTTCCCCTGTCGCCGCAGCCTCCCGAGGAACCAGTGCAGGAAACACCTACGGAGGACTTGCCGAAGCCTTCGCTCCAGAAGCAGCCCTCGTTGCAACGCAGCAAATCGGTCCACGTGATCCCTGTGATGTCTCCTGAAGAGTTCGCAAAGGCTCGTCAGCAGGCTTCGCAGACAAGCGAGACGAAGGAGAATCTTAGTCCAGAAGAAGAGGCGCGTCGTAAGCGAAATCGTGCAAAGAAGGAACGCAAGATGCGTCGTCGCCAAGAAAAGATGGAAGAAGAGAAGCGGAAGGAGGAGGAGGAAAAGAGAAAACAGTTAGAAGAAGAAGAGCAAAGAAAGATGGAAGAGGAGCGAAGAAGAGAAGAAGAAGAGAGAAGAATGGAGGAACAGAGAAAAGAGGAGGAAAGAAAAAGAGAAGAGGAGGAAAGAAAGATGGAGGAAGAGCGAAAAAGAGAAGAGGAAAGAAAGATGGAGGAAGAAAAAAGAAGAGAAGAGGAAAGAAAGATGGAGGAAGAAAAAAGAAGAGAAGAGGAGGAAAGAAAGATGGAAGAAGAACGAAAAAGAGAAGAAGAACAGAGAAGAATGGAAGAGGAAAAGAAGAAACAAATGGAAGAAGAGAAGAGGAGAAAGAAGGAAGAGAGACAGCGAGCAGCTGAAGCGCGTCGCAGAAAGGAGGAAGAGGAAAGAAAGCGCGTATTAACCGAAAAAGAACGCCTGGCAGATGAAGCACGGCAAAAAGCTGAAGAGGCACGATTGCAGGCCGAGAAAGCGCAGAAGGAAGCTGAAGAAGCTCGACTCCAAGCTGAAGAAGCGTCGCGCAAAGCAGAGCAAATGGAAGAGGAATCAAGCGGGAGTGATAGCGAAAGCGAGAGTGAGACCTCATCTCGTATGGAAGAGGAGCCAAAGCCGGAAGTCGAAGAAGCAAGCGAAGAAATTAAGGGCGACTACAACCCCAAATATCAGTGGCTTCGCAAGGGAAATCAGCTAAATCTGATTCTCGTAGATGTACACTTTGACAAGTCGTCCCTTCGTTGCGTAACCAAGCCTGGAAATCCACCCAAACTCATTCTCCAGGGCTATCGATTTGTGCGAGAAGAACGTCCTATGGGATACTATGGCCTCTTCTATGGAAGTCGTCCATCAATCAAGTATGTCCCGTTCACAACAGTGATCGCACTGCCTGATGTCAAAGTGGATCTTTCTCAGACTCCCCAAGCGATGTATTATGACGATGAAAATGTGATGCAAATTACGTACACTGTCCTGCCTGAGGAGCAGCAGACAGCTCCACAGAGACCGCGCAGACAGTGGTATGACGAGGAAGAAAGACCTTATCAACGTCGTCCTATGTATCGCTATTCTCCATACGATTCCTATGATGATCCGTATAGACGATCCTATCCCTCACGTTTCTCCCCTTTCTTCGGAGGGAACTTCTGGTAAGACCCTTGTACTATTGGAGTGTTTGTTAACACACACACCATGGATGATAAGGATAAAGTGGAACGACTTTCCAAGACTTTTTCACAGTACATTTCACAAAACGCTTACCCTTTCCAGGAGACGATGAACTTGACTGTGACAGTTTGCCCATCTCCTGCAAAGATCCCACAGATAGACTGGTTTGCTGATCACTCGCCTGGTGGGGAGTCTCAGGGCTTTCCATATCCATCCCTTCTTCCTTGATGGGTTTGTTTAACTCCGCGCTTTCACTACTCCCCTTGCCGACAGGCTGAATCTGTCTCTTTTTCGATGCAGATACAAATACAGATTGCTGTGGCGTTTGAGATGCTGCATCCAGTTCGTTGAAGAAGTCATCCACCTCATCGACACTCTGAATCGGATCAGGTCGCTTCAACGTAAGAGGAAGTGGAGGCAGTTCCTCGTTTTGACTATCTGTCTTTGATTCCAGCATCATCGTGGCCTCCTGCTGCTGTCGTTCTCTGCCCAGCGACATCATGTTTTCCATTTCTCCCGAAAACAGCAGACATCGCATCAGCTCCTGCTCCTCCAGAGGAATCCACCCACTCTTGACCCACTCCATCGCCTCCTGCGGGATCGATCGTGTCATAACGAGCGTCTGTGTGTCACGAGGAGACGAGGATGCATTTTGTGATGTCTGAAACACCACGACGTCATTCCCGGAAGAAACACGTGACACAGACGTCGATGCATCGACCCTGCCTCCAGCCAAAGGCACGATATCTCTATAGGGAGAGTCTGCAGGGCAAAAGTGGAACGTGTAGCTGTGCAGGACGGTCTGGCGGAAGGGCTGGGGAAGCACGGTGATCTGCGAGTCGTTCTGCTTTGGACTAAAAGACCTGAAGTCTGGCAGACAAAGACTTGCTTGGCTGGATACAAGTTCTTCGATAAACTTGGGCGTCACGACATACACACACTCCACGAGGGCCTGGAGCAGCTTGGGCGTCACTACAATCAAGAGCTGTGCAAAGAACCACCGTCGAAGTTCTCAAGCACGACGAGATACTGAACTTGCTTGGAAACGTAGGTCTGCAGATAGTGGAAGCCTGAGATGAAAGAGAATCAATGCTAGTACCAAGCTGCTTCAACTTCGCTTGAAGGATTTTGCGCTGCGAGGAGGGAACTCTGGAAAAACACATCACATGTGGCTCCCATCGAATTCTACTGTTGAAAATCGTAAAAAGTATAACTGAAAACTGCAAGAGTTGGTTAACATAATGGTTCCTTGCTCTTCCTTTTTAGATAACACGAGGACATTCAACGCTACATATTGAAGAGATAGAGACCGAAACGTTTCCCATTCCATTTAGAGTTATGCTTCGTGCTCACATCAGTTATTGTGACTTCCATAATCGAAGAGGGGTCCAAAGCGTCATACTGATTATCGACTACGAGATAAATGTGTTGGCGGGAAACGGTGTGAACAGCAACACGAATAGAAGATGCTATGCATGGTACAATAGTCAAAAAAGAACTTGATCCTCGGCCGATTGTCCATTTTCCGCAGTAGAGTACATACCGCTCATCTAGAATGTGAGAACGGTGGAGGAGATCAAAACGGGAAGAACAATTCTCCAGAACCCACATCTGTGAAAGTAAAGTGTCAACAAACAGGCACACAATCACTAAATATCATCAACAGTCCACGTATAAAGTGGAACAGTGTCTTTCTGAGCAGGGCTCATCTTGTTCCACTTCTGAAAATCACCAAGATCAATTGTTACATAGGGCACATTCGTCCGATGTCTTGCGAGATATCCATAGGTGCTTCTCGTGGTCAGTACCAGAGTGTCGGCACTGCTGAGTAGATAGTTTTCGATGAGTGCGCAGGTGAAGCCTGGATCGGCTTTTTTCTGCCTGCCTTTGTTCGTGTGCTTCATCTCGCAGCTGGTGGACACCACGTAGTCTCCGAACTCGCTTTTGAACTGTTCCTTGATCGCCTCCTGGTCCGACACGACATACCACAGCACGTGATTTCCCGCCTTCATTTTCCGCTCGATCGGGTCGCGTTCCTCTGGGTCCGCGCGTCTCAGATTCATTCCCTGCGCCGTTCCGGCCTCGAAGGAGGCGGTCAGTGCGTTGGCGTACGCCTTGAACACCCGCACATCCTCCTCGTTCAGAAAGCGGCCCCAGCGAGTGCCCTCGCGACTGACGCCTCCGGTGCGCACGTGAACGCCGATGACGTATCGCTCGCCCCACTCCACCGACCGCTTGAAGGCGTCGATCCGCTCCTGCACCCACGGCCGCGGCACCATCACCTCGCGGTAGAGGAAGCGCAGGATGTGGTGCACCATCTCCTGAGGACTGATCAACGTCTTCGCAAGCACGCCGCGGTCTGTCAGCCACGACTTGTCCGAACGCTCCTTTATCAACTGCTGCACCGTCAGACACGTGGAACGCATCACGATAAAACGGGCCTCCACCTTGCCGTGACACGCATCCACCGCGCTGAATGGACACTGGTTGGTCTTCTCCACAAACAGAGTGTCCGGATCTCGCTCCCACACTAGATATTTGGAATTCCGAAAATAGTACCTTTTTCTTTAATCACCTCAAACTGAAAGGGAAGATAGAAGTAACTACGAAGCGTGTCCCAATCATATACCAAAAACTTACGATTTGAAAGCATAGCAATTAACATCACTTCTGCAAAAACAGCAAGATTATTACCAATTCCAGCAAAAATTGGCCAGAACACAATATATTTACTATTAGGGTCACTGAAGTCAAAGTTATTTTGTTGATCAGAAAACTCGGTAAGAAGATTTCGTCTCTTCAACCACAACCGCTTTGCACGTGTAGAATTGGTTGCTGGAGGTGGGATGTGACTCTCCCAGCCTTCGTTTGTGGAACTACAGTCAAAATCGGAAAGATGGAAAAAGTCCGATTTTTCGACACTTTGAGCCAACTGAGTACCGCTGCAGCTCAAACCTTCCTCGAGTGGCTGTTCACCACTCCGAAGGCTCTGAGATACCGATACTTGTTCTTGCTGACTCATTCTATCCAACACAGTATCAAACAAGTCATGCTGACTCGAACCTACTTCATGATCAGAAACCTCGGAGTCTTTATCCGAGTATTTCTTATTTGGTGGGTCTACTACTGATATACCTGAAATACTCTCATCGGTACTGCCTGGGGAATTCTCCACTTCTGATTGTGTTTTTATTGTTTGAATCGTAGCTGCTTGCTGAACACTGCTTCCGTGAAAACTAGGAGATGCCACCGAAGAAAAAGGATTCAAAACAGACATAGTCGGGAAAACAGGTACATTTCTTACTTCATCCTGGTAGAACACGTTGTTTTTTGTCCCAGATATTGCATCGGTTGACATGTATGCCCAATTGACACTGATGAAGACAATCAGCATTATCAACAAGCAACCGATCATCAAAGCTATCACTTGAGTCAATCCTCTCTTTGGATGCACTCTCCCACCTGCCATCTATGTAGAAAAAACTGAATGAAACAAACAGCTCACAATAATACAACTGGTTAATTTCTACAATCGCTCTTCATTCTTGCACAGCTTGCACAGTTCAAGATAATTACCACAACCGTGGCTACCAAGATCACGATGAAACTTACAAGACTGTAATTAACCAAAGTACCAAAGATCAGATTTCTACAATCTTGTCCCTGAGGAGAAGCAGAGCAGGAGTCTCCAGTCTCTTCAAAGCCCTGATATCCGCAGCAGTTCAAGGCATTCTGAATGGACTTCCAAGAGTCCTGGTAATCAGGCTGAGAAATGACACTGATCGTCGTGTTGTCCACAAGCGACACAATAGCATTCGAAGTGTCATCCAAGTTCTTCACACCAACCCAAATAATGATAACAGCGATTGTCAGAACAACGCAGATGATACTCAGAATGGTAATGACAACACAGTATATGAAAAGGAAGCATCCACCACACGAAGCACAAAAACCGATAATTGAAAAGATGACAAGAACGACACCGATTCCAATTCCCATTCCCAGAATTACTCCGAGCTGCTGAATCACTGGAGGAATATCGCTTCCCGTATTAACGTAAATTGTCAATCCGATGATAAACAGTCCCAAAATCAAAAGCAGGACATTCATAAATACCATACATCCTTTTCCTTCTTTCTTATCTGAAGCCATTTTCTAATTCTAAAAACTAATATGAAAAAAGTTAACATAAAAATCCGGTTCACGCCGGAATCAAACTAAACTTCTATAGAATACTGTAAATATTCTATCGTGTAATAGCCAGTTAAGGAATTTGTTAACCGTTGTATGCACTTGCTTTCTGTTAAGTAGAATGAAAATGTCCGATCGTAGAAAGCTTAGTTGTGATATATGAGAGTAACTATTTTCGTAAGACGTTCTTTTGTTATCATTTGTCGTGTCTGAATCGGAGATTTGCTTTTTCTCATCTTGCTGCTTTCTTTCTTTCTCCATCCACTCTCTTTACAGACCCAGTGGTACCGTCATTGACAACATTTTACTAACTTTCCATGATCAACATTCGAAACAAAAGTATTCAAAAAGTAGATTCTGCACTCGATATTTATGAGACACGGCAACGAGAAAATCGTTGGAAACATGGTTAAGATTCATGTTATACGTAAAGCATTAGATATCATAGACTTCGATGAGGAATGTGGTGCTACTCTTGAAATACCAAATCAAGATAACGTTTGGGTCATTCAGTTGAAGGTGACACCACAAGATGGGTACTATGCAGGTAGAGAGTACTCTTTGTCGATAAGTGACATTCCAGGTACTGCTTTGAATTGGAGATGAGTGATTATTATCCTTATACACCACCAAAGTGCCGATTATTAACCCCTGTAGGTGGTATTTCTATCTATCTATCTAGATATTCCATCCAAATATCGATAAGCAAGGCCGTGTTTGTCTAAACATTCTTCACGAGGATTGGACTCCTGCTATCGATTTCACGCAGATTGCCTGCTCTCTTCAGTTCCTATTGCAACAACCAAATCTAGAGGACCCCTTAAATGAGGGTTTATCATTTGTGTTTAGTGAAGTGTAGAAGCTGCAACACTCCTAAAAGACCACCCAGATCAATTTCTTTCGCATCTATCTTGTGTTTAATAACAAATATAGTTAATAAAAATAGTGTAGACTTCTCATTCGATATCCACTACATGTGGTAAAACCGAGAAAGAGAATTCCACAAATGAAAGAAACAAGTGCAGTAATCATCATTAATAGAGAAATATTATCAACAGTAAAGACGGAACAATAGACTGACTCACAAGCAGAAGCAGTATTGTTCAGTTCACTCCATCCACAGCAATTAAGAAACGTCTGGGTAGCGTTCCAATCACTTTTAGGTAATGAACTATTCACCCATATCTGAACTTGATCAACAATACTCTGCTTCAATGTATCGACTCTTGTGTTCTATGTGTAAAGGCATAACAAAAGAATTACAAGAATTGTAAAAAAAATAGCAGCCAAAATACAAAAGATACAAAGAATAAGAGAAACAACGAAAAAAGAATAAATCATACAACCTCCACAGACCGCGGTGAGACCAAAGACCGAGAAAACGAAAAAGAAACCTCCTAATAATCCAAGAAGCATATGAATTATTAGTTGGGAAATGCTGGTTTCTTGTTGAACAAAAAACCAACATGCTCCTGCTAACGCCCCAGAACACAATAGGAGGATTACATCTGATGTGACAAAACAGCAAAGACCTTGTTTTTTATCGTGACGTATCGCCATAACAAATAATTAAACGCACTTCACAGCGGAATCCAAAGTGAAGTGTAAAAACAAACAAATAATGTATAAACACATTGGAAAAAGGGCTGGGTGATAATTGGACGGAACGTACCGTTCTTAGTCGGCTCTGGACAATCACGTCTTTCTTCAAGTAAGAGCGCTTTCATTTGAAGGGGAATGTGATCCGAGGGGCAAATAGGACTGGGAAGTGCCAAGACATTGCTTAGGTCGCTGTTTCGCAACAGCTCCCAAACTTCCTCTTTCTCGACAGTTCCTGGATCATAGAAGATGTAATCCAAGCACCCGATGAAATCATAGGAGTAATTGGTGAAGAGGGGTTCCTCTCCGAAGTAGTAGTCCTCATAGGCACTTCGCAAGTGAACATAGCGATTTCTATTCATGAGGGGGCCGAGCAGGCGTCACAGATAGCGATAGTAGTCATAGACCACGCTGTACGGCTGGGAGTTGCTGTCCATCGTCACGAACAGAGGGAGATCCATTCCGTACTTCTCTCGGACGGCCTGGATGCCGCGCATCAGCATCATCGACTGGTACAGCTTGAGCTGGGAGAGAGCAGGGTGCCAGTAGAGGTGGGTCGTAGCCACTATGCATCGCTTCCCAGCTACAGTTCATTCCTGTCCATGCACCTACTTCGTCTGTTTCGAAACACGGCGATCAGTCCCACACTGTGTCGCCGCAATGAGCTGCCCTGGGGATCGTTAGAGCAACTCACCTCCTGCGGATGGAACGCTTTCTCCTTCGCCTTCAACGCGTCATCGTCCTCAAATACACGGTTGAAGACTTGGTTCTCCTGACCAATCAAGTCTCTGTCAAGCGTAGCAACGCGAGTCAAATCGTTGTAGTTGACAGGAAAGCTCATCTCGCACTCGTAGTTTGCTCCATAGGCGATGCAACAGCCATCCTTCTTGTAGGGTCGTTGCACATAGAGCGACTGATATCCCCTTGTTTGCAGTTCGTCGAACCAGAACTCGTAAAAATCGTCCATTTCTTGAAAGCACGCGAAATCAGGACTGCGTCGCTCCAACTCGTGGAGAATCTTCTCGCGACGAAAGGGAAGTTCCGTTCGTTTCAGACGTGCGGAGTCTCGATAGTTCAGTCGGAAGTAGCATCGAGCAAGGATGTTCCAGGAGAGAATTGAGACCTCCTCTGGGGATGTCATTGAAGGAAGTCGCTTTTGAAGGTAGGAAAGAGACGAAGAAAGCAAATACAACTCCGAGTTAATGCGTGACAACTCTTGAGGATATCCGAGGATGAAAAACGAGTTTCTCTTTGCTAGTAGCACTTCATTCTGATAATAAACAAGGCACCAACAAATACAAACTGAGAGCGGATCTTCGAAGAGAGCTCCATCTGCTCCGCAACCTTTCCTGTTAAGCGAAGCTCGCATTTCGCAGAGCGAGGATGTGTCGCAGCCGAAACAAACGACGTCGCAACAGCTTCCGCAAAGCTCTGATCTGCTGTGAGTGAGGAAGAGGGGATAACGAAGCAGATCGGGAGATCTGGGAAGGTCGAGAGTTTGGAAAAGCAGGAAGAAAAGGGTTTCTACATGACAGAAAAGAACGACAAGTACGGAGTCCGTGGAGTTCGCAGTTCGACAGACGAACAGACAGCTTGTTTGGGCGATGCGCTGGACGCGATTGAGTTGCAGATAAAACTGGGGACAAGTGATGACACGCCACTCATCCTGACTCATTGTTTGTTCGAAAAAATCGAGCAGCTGGGGATCGGCATGCACACACTCCACTCTCTCCAGCTCTGCTCTTGTTTTCACGGGGTTGCATTGAGGGGAGACGCACTCCGGATCGATGTTCCAGGAGCTGATATCCTGCGGAGTAAGCATGACCAGAAAGGAGAAGGAGAGAGGCTTCGCGAGGATGGGGGAACCGATGTCTTGGATGAACACGGAAAAGTGGGTCGTCAGATAGTTGTAGGTTCCACCCTTCGAGGGAGAGTTGGGACAGAAAAGCTAGGAGAGAGGAAGAGCAGAGCGCCTACCGTGGTGTCTGGAATCAGGGACATCGAGCTCACTGGCAGTGTTCGACAACAGCTCTGAAGGAGATGTTGAAAAAGCCCAGCCACTTCACCACAAGAGTAGTGGCTGTCTAGATAGCTGCTCACATCGTCTGAAAGCACAACCAGTCTTGCTATGAGAGTCGAAAGTTTCCTAGTGAGCTTGGATTTGCATTCTCTTATAGACATCTTCCCTCCGATAAGAATATAGCCGTTATTCTCCGGAACAACGGGAACAAGAGATGCTTCTTCAGAAAGGCAGAAATGTCCCTGCATATTCATACGTTCATCTACCCATACCTCTTTTGTTACATTATCCAAGTAAAGCTTTTGTAACGGATCCACTTGCAGTGGGAGAGAGTGCATCGTTCCAGAAATTGCCATCAATGCTTTGATATCAAACGGTACATTCCCACGCAGCGACAGAGTCTCTTGATGGAGTTTATAGCTACCTTCGCTCTGATACACTGTATAACCATGAAAATACCCCTTGAGTGCATCAAAATACCGATACTGTAAATAGGACAGAGTGTGATTAAGATCCAGTTCTACCAAGTTATACTTCGAGTTGAGTGTTTCCTCCACATTGATTTCACTCTCCCGGAGTTCTCTACGGTCCATAATCGCAAAAATGAGTTTTCAACAAACAATCCACTAAAGACACTCTAGTCCTCCACTCTCACTCCGACGAGTTTCTGGTAGAGACCCATGAAGCGCAGCTCCTTTCTCCACTTGAACTTCT